>JAECUM010014923.1:0-122423 GCA_016617855.1 Megalonaias nervosa | reverse complement strand
ATATATATATACTATTAGCTAACTTCAAGCCCTAACGCAGTCAACGGAACCATCAAAAGTTTTTGGACTGCATTATATGCCGAAATTCCAGACCCTGAACAATCGGCTTCCCAAAAATTATTTTGATGCATGTCGCCGATTTGAAGGCAATTAGGTAATACATGTATATCGTAATACTGTAACTCGTGTGAGATTTAATTTACAGGCATGCTTAATAAGGCACTTTACCATAATGATTATTCCCATTTCCATTTCTTTAAATGCCGAATCAATCTACCTAAATACTAGCAACCCAATCGGTGTTTATCATCTATTGTCTGATTGTCTACTTGCAAATTACAGAAGGCTGATAACTATTTATTGTTTGAAAAAGAAGTAAACAAATAAAAATAAGTATTCTAAACTCCTTCTCAAAAGTCCGCTAGTCAGAGATAGTTTAAATGCATGTCCCCGACTTCAAGATGACTAGATGATTATTGTTAAGCAAATGGATAAGTCAGCATTCTCAAGACATTTAGTTTAAAACACAAAAATATTATTCCATAAAGTCTAGCTTTCATTACTGTACATATTGATCTGATAGCATATCCAGGCGTAGAAAAGTGAACTTAACAACGTTTCCAAAAGCAAATCAAATGAACCATTTCGAAGAAAAATATTTAATGTTTCAGTTCAACGTATGTTACCTACCCCCACCCCTTCTCTCTGTACTCTCTCAACTCTAGCTATTTCAAAGTCATAATATATTGATCTATGTATATACACATGCATATATCTGCATTCTAACCCTTCCTTTTCTCGCGTACATATCTATCTTCATTTACTATTTACACACGTTTTTGATAACTTTAATTATGGCCATATGGTTTACAGGAATAAACAAAGAAAAAAGGGAAAGAAAGATTAACTGTAAAACGAATGTAAGGCAATATACTTAACGTCCCGTTCTATTCTGCCTAATATTTAAACTTTAGTTGTGATATATTGCCATTTAATGGGACAAGCGCAGATTTCCCAAAGGCAACTTCAGTTTCAGTGAATTTGCCATGGGCAAACATTTGTGTTGCTTTGGAGTCAACCTAAATTTTTCAAAATCTTATTTGTTATTTTAATAGATGAAATGACAATTTAGATATGTTTGATATTCATAAGTTTTAATTGTGCTCTGTCTACACTTGATGCATAGTTTTGTTGTAATGATATATCTCATTTGACAACTTGATTGCAATGTTTGGTTGTGTCAATAAAAGAGGTCATAAAGTTGCAAAACAGTGTTGTTTTTGGCAAAATAAATTAAACTTATATTTTTAAGAGATTTGAAAATTTAAGCGCATGTATCTGTCTGTCTACAGTTTTAATTGCTGAGAAATTAGTTTTTTTAAATAGATATCATCTCATGTTTCTGCAAGACAGGAGCAATAAGAGAAAAAAAAATAATTAGGTTCTCAGGTTGATGGTAGCATTTGATTGTGTGTAATTAGTCCTAACAATGACGTCCTCACAAAGATGGTAAAGTAAGAGTAGTCCTCACAATGTTTAAAGAACTATACGGCACAATGGAAGTGATACAGATGTGATCTAGGTTGCAGTTAAGCTTGCCTTCAAATTTCTAACCTATACTTTCATTCCTTCTTATGGTCTTCCAAATGTAGTCATATGTCAAGTTCCTCACACGTATATGAATACAAGTATGTATGTGTGTGTGTGTTTATTTATAGTGTGCATGCTATATCATTGATATACCACCAGATGCATAATTTAACTTTTGCATTAAAAAAAGGCTGTGGCTATTTACAATCCTCTTCGCAAATTGATACATTGATTCACTTCATTTATGACTTCTATTTTCATTTGTATTGATCAAATGAGCATAAGACACACTTATGATTTAAACATGAAAGATCGTTTAAATTAAGAAAATAGATCATTGCAAAAACAGCATGGTGCGCTGCTTGAACATTGAACGAGCATCCATTCACTTTTCGACGAGTGTAATAAAACAAGTGTGGAATATAAAATAAGTAAAATAACGAACCATCAAGGGGTAATTCAAATATTCAGTGGTATTTGCAGTTAACCTAAGTCATTGTTATGCTTTAATTACCGCTGCAACCGATCATAAAATTGTTTCTATCCTACACCTCTCTGTCTCTTTCCTCTTTCCGTTGGTCGGTTTGACGGTAACTTTTATCATCATTTATCATCATTCATACGTGCAGTAAAAGGAGACAGACCAAAATCCGATTCGGTCGTTAATTCGCGGACTGTTGCTCGTATCGTGCTACGATGATTAAGCGAGAGAGAGAGAGAGAGAGAGAGAGAGAGAGAGAGAGAGAGAGAGAGAGAGAGAGAGAGAGAGAGAGAGAGAGAGAGAGATGTGGTTGGGAGGTTGGGTTGTAAGAATTACTGAAAGGGCATTTTTGTTATGTCAATCCATATTTTTCTCTGTTTAGTCTGCTGTCTGACCAAACAACACAGTGAGAGAGGAACATTATAGGGAGAGCGGTCTTCTGACATTTTAATTTTTAGACCTTTATTATAGGTTTAAGAAAAAAGAAATCAAACAAGCATTAAATAGACTACAATATGTATGTGCTTTCTAACCAAGATATTTACCGTATAGTGTCGACAGGCTGTTGCAACTTTATATCAGCAGTGTTTAGAACACTGTCGACAAATCGCATGAAAGTATGCACATACCTTAACGATGACCCAGGATCTTGTAGGTTACTTGATGTAAGTTCAATTTCAATGGATTCATCGCGTTCTATAACCTACTGTTGAAATAATATTTATATATGCAGGGCGGATGGTGGGGGGTTAATTTTATAAAAGAAAAAGTTTGTTTGAACAAGAACTAGGAGAGGCCCGGTGTTTTTCACCCACGGCTCGTGATCGCTCTACGCCCCTGTAGACATGCGTATTAATGCCCCATAAGTGGATCACACTTTCATATACCAACAGTATTGGTATATCAAAGTGCTTTATACCAACATTATGAAAGTCATGTTATTTTTCATGTATGGAGTATAACTATATATGTCTTTTATTTCAATTTTGATTGACGCAAAGTAATGTGTAAATAATATTTCTCTCTCTCAAATTTCAAGTGAGGTAGTTCCATTGCTTACTTTTGTCTGTGGAAGTAATGCAGAGGCAGTGATTTCCTATCATATTTATTTCTTCATTTCGTAATGGTATTATTCTTAATGTTATAGGCAAAGAAGTTTGAGGAATTGAAATTTTGTTTCTCTTGTCGATCTACGTATTCTCAGTTTATGTAAAATACCAAACAATGTAATGTTGTTTAAAGAACAGTATTCAAAGGAAATATAATATTTGTTTATGGGAAATCGCTGTTAGAGCTGAAAGCTGGACATTCCGCTATAAAGACAAACTGTACCAATGTACGCGTTTGTTCCCAAACATCTTGTATGTCTGAGCCCTAATATTCCGTTGAAATAAATGTCGATGTAACAGGGGTTGGTTTTTGATGTTAGATACGAATTTATCTGCTATTTTGTCCATTACTCATATTTATGATATGCAAATATACATCATCTGAGTATATTCAAGCTTGGTAAGTTTCTCACCCTTCTCCTCGCCAAATTCACTTGCAACCCCATTATATCTAGGGATCACTAAATCTAGCTATTTGCGAAGAAGATCTAGGTATTCGTGCGTGTTCCCTTTCGTATTGTATTCCATGCAAAACCTACTGAGGAGCCGCTGCCTCCTGTGCTACTCGCTGTGTCAGAAATGTCCCTGTAAAAAGAAATGGAACGTGTAGTGTTACGTGTGTAAGGTCGTACTAAAGTAACAAAGGAAAGAGTGAAGCCAGCAAGCTTTGTAAAATTTAATAAATAACTTATTTCCCTAGAAAAACAAGGTAAAAATATGAAAAGGACTTACGGTTTATGAATCTAATCCAAAATTAATCCTAGAATTAAAAAATATAAGTCCTGACAATATAAGTTCCTAAGTGAATCACAGTTCAAATCCCGATGAAGTTCCAAAATGGAAGGCGATGACGTCTTTTATAACCTCTTTTGTGTTGACGTATCAACAGTTCTTTGCTGAATCACCAAGAATTATAATCCGGCTTAAGAATTCCGAATAATTTCCAATAAGTATCTTTGTCCAAGAATTCGAATGAGCACAAGTGGTTTCCAGGAAGAATAAATTTTAATTCCAAAAAATAGAAAGATGCAAATCAAACTGGCAACAACAGAAATACCTTTTACCACCAAAGGTATTAATTACGACTCAGAAAAAAATCACTATGAACTAAGTTTTAAGTCTAACTGAAACGCAATTCAGACCCTCGTGATTGGGTTACGTGATCACTTAGTCCGAGAGACGCAAAGTCCATTATCACGTAGGCCAGATTTGACCTTGACTGAAATCAGTGATTCCTTCCCTATGAATGAATAAAAAAAAAATGAAAAAGTTGTTTGCATCACAGATGTTACTGGTACTGAGTCTAGGTTACCAAAAGATACAATGTTTCAAACTACTGGCTTGTTTACAGTGAAAGAGAACTGAACCGTATTTCTGGAAAAATGTCAAATCCAATGAATAAAGTTATCATTACAATAACATGTAATGGAATAAAATAAAAAATGAACAAAAAAATTAAAACTAACAAACAAGTAATTAAATTACATATTATATTGGAACACCTAAACATTTTTATATTCATATTGTTTTTTAGTTTTATTAGTTTTGATCATCATCATTTCTTTTATTTGTACAATTTCTGAGTTTGATTGCAATTTTTTTCAAGAAGCAATATTGGTACATTCCAGCGTTTATGTTATGCAGTTATTGTTATTGATGTTTAATAAATCTCCGTTCATTTAAAGCATCAGATTTTCAAAGATATTTCATTTCATTGTGAATTTTGCTTAATGTTCGTAATTTTTCATCTATTTTTGAAATTGATTATCAAAGAAATCTTTTGTAAGTGTGTTTATATTATGCAGTGTACGTAGCAAAACTTGATTAATTCATAATGGAAGAAATAGTGTAATATGATAAAATTAAATTAACTGGGATTCAGAAGTAACATAAATGATTAGTACAATTTGAGCGTTGTATTATAATCCCACAGAAATATCATAATGTGAAATGATGTGCAACAAAAGGTAGCAATGATAAGTATCACACTGAAATTGTCATACCAAGTGGTATTGATAATATGGCAATATCATATTTAGAAACGACACAGCTGCAACAAGATGGTGTAATCAATATTGAATATAATAACAATATATTATGCAAGCATACTGCATGTTGTATATCGAGATAAACAGTGTTTTAGTTATAAAATTTAGGTTCCATTTTGCCCCATATTAAATCATTTTTGTATTTTTTGTTTTTAATAATTTTTTGTTTTGAATAGGAATTTTAAAGATATAAAAAATATAGAATATGTAAACAGACGTACGAGTTTTCTTTCCTGGAAATTCAGGTTGAATTAGCTTAATCTCTTTATAATAAAAAATACATATTAGGTTTTGTCTGGTATAATCATATTTCAGTACATTTAATTTCACATTTAGTGATATCTAGTTGGAGGTTTATATGAAGATATTGCCAATCTGATGTCCAATAGAGATGCCAAACGTCATCATAAAAATGTTATTGCTGCTTCTCCTGAATGGAAAGTCATATCAATGACATTTTCGCCAATAAACTTCCATTAGGTCTTGCTGGGTATGAACACAAGTTTTGTCAGTCTAAAATTCATTATGACCCCCATGGTGGCCATCTTGATTTGTTGTTACTGCTGCTTCTCCTGAACTAATTAGACGTCGTGTGTTGTTTAGTTGGATCTAAATGTAAAAACTGTGCTGATTTTGTATCCAGTATAATTGCCACCATGGTCATTTGGAAATTGCTGTTATTGCTAAAAGAATTTGTTTTACAGATAACTCAGCAGATAAAAAGAAGAAGTGGAATTGTCTTTAATTCCTGGAAATCATACTTGCCATATTTCCATAAAGTGTTATGAGTTTTTTCTGGACTCGTAAAGTGCGTTCTGAGGTACAGTGGGATGTCCGTGTGTGTGACCAGAAACTGGCATGTCAGCCGATTTAGAATAAGTTAACTTTTCATACAAGTCTTAAGAAAATGGTTTGAAATTCAGACAATAGTGTTAATCCATATTGAAGGACTGTTGAAATAAAATTTAACCAGACATTGTAAAGAGGCTTATACATCATCAAGATCTTGGTGCTATATAAGCGAGATCTGTGCATATTATTGGCATAACCTTGTGCCTGATTGGCTGAGCTTGTCAGAATTTGAGCAGCCGTATTTCTGATGAGATTCTGGTAAAGTAGAGAACATCTACCAGTCTGGAGATCAAAATTCAACAATTTTCATGAATAAAGTTATATTATCATTGTCTAATCAGGTTCTATAAAAGTGAGATCGTCACATATTAATGAAATGATCTTGCAGTTTATTGGATGCGTCAGTTACTAGTCTAGATTTATATTTCTCGTAAAATTTCAATAGTTCTTGGTAATTAGGTTTATATTATCATGATCTTGGATGACTTCAGTTGAGCAAGAGACTCCGCATGTGAATTATGCCATATCTTATGAAAGAATTTATCAAAAGTTGGTAAGATACGTAAAAGCATCTTGATATAAAGTTTGGGAGACAGCTTACATAAATCGTGCTTTTAGACTATTACATAAATCTGCTAAATGAAATGGTTCATGTATGTAAGCCAGGTGATATGTATGAGATCAAAAACATTTTGTTGGCTAATCTGAGCATTAGGGTCAGGTTAGCATATGGTATGATTCATATGTGATCATGCATTGTACATCTGTTATCATTAATTTACTGTACTCAACCTCTCAAACACTAATGGAATTGGCAAAGAAAAGTTTGCGCATGAAGGCCTTCAAAGTTTATACAAATGATGCCAGTCTGGTAAGAAAGTGCCTGTAGTTACTAAAAATAAAAGAAAACCGGAAGTGCCAATCTCCTGTCTAATGAAGCTACCATTACAAAAGCTAGTAGTGTTTGTTTTTAAAGTTTAGTGTCATATTCCTGTAATTTCTTTCAGTTTTTGTTAGTTTATGTGCAAGTTGCTCTTATTTATCATCACATTTACGCCAGCTGAGTGGGGGTACTTTGAAACATTGAGCAGTTTGGTAATTTGAAGACTTACCAGATGTTTATTTCTCTTTACAGTTATCAGCAAGCGACGGGATGATTGAATTAAAGCATACACAAAATTGAGGTGTGTACAGGTTTCCCCGATATGTGAAGAGTCGAGATGCAATATTGATAACATCTATGTTGATTTAATCATTGAAGAGAAACAATACAGTGGAAATACAGAGGTTGATCAACCTTACTCCAGAAAGGTAATGAAGATCACCAGCCATAAACAAATAATCCTGGCCGAGAGAGGTTCAAGCTTTATACGTGTTTATTTGCGTGGAAAAGGAGGGTTAGGGAAAACTACTTTTTGGAGGAAACTTCTCCATGCATGGTGCAATGCTCATGAAGGAAGAGCAGTTGCCCAAGATGGTCCTTCTCAAGATGAAGCTGCTCTCAAAATGTTGACCTGTCGTTTTATATAAATCTTCGTGGAGTTTCCGTTGACGAAAGAACTTTAATTGTGGTCATACAGGCTGAGTTTCCTTTGGAGGAAGTACCCAGTAAAAATATCCTAACCACCCAGTTGAAGTTTAATGGAGATAAAGTATTGTTTCTTCTAGACGGCCTGGATGAGATGATAGTAAACGCTAGATTCTTTGACAAGGTTGTCACTCGTAGACTATACCCAAATTGTCGTTTTCTGGTTTCTTCTAGACCCTGGAACTTTTCCACATGAAGTTGCTTGAGGAAACTGAAGTAGACCTGCTGCTGGATCGTGAAGGATTTAGCGAAGAAAATGCGATACGGTGCGCAAAAAATATTTTTGAGAATTGTTACAAAGATGGGAATGTCAGTAAATCGTTTGAAAAGGATACAGAACAAAACAAGTTAGCTACACAACTAATTCATGTACCCCTTCTTTTTGTTTGCATAGTACAGGTATGGTATGAGAATGAAATATCGCTGCCATGTAAGCTCCATGATCTCTATATTTTATTCGTCAGCCTGATGGCAGATCGAATGCAGAAAAAGTATAAGAAAGATCCTAATCACAGGGCGATGATATTTACACTAGATGGTACTCTGTCTCCATTTCCTAGTAAAATATCTGAAACATTTCTGGTGGTGATTTTGGAGAAGGGTTTCTGCTTTCACTTTGGGAAGTTGCTCATCAATTCCTGCTCTGCAGTAAAAAGGAAAACTCACTGGTGTTTGAAGAGGAAAAATTGATGAAAGCTCTTGGGATTAGGGGAAAAACAAAACTGAATGTCGCCTTGGATCTGGGTATATTGTCAGTCTCCGATTCTGTATGCTATCATAAAAGAAAAACATTTGTGAGTTTTCGACATAAAACAATGCAAGAGTTCTTCACCACTGTGTAATTAATTCTCAGTCGATAAAAATTGGCACACTTTATTTCCTCAATATCAGACTTAAATGATTCACAGCAGAATGAATATACGATTGTATTCCTTGTCTGCTTGATGCCTAAGCTTCTTAACACAGTGCTAGAAAAAGTGAATGAATTATGCATGGCTGACTGGGTGATGCGGAGGAGTGGAAAGAAGCTGTTGAGTGGATTGATGAGTATGCTAGCCAGTAGTGAGCAACTGATAATGAACATAAATAGATTATCTGCTGTTAGCATAATTTACCTTAGATACAAGGAAGAGGTCACTGGAGAAGATATACTATTGAATGTATAATGTTTATTGTAGAACCAAGTGACTTTGACCCACACCCTTGGAATCCAGCCTTCCTAAACGTGCCGTACCTGATGCATTCTCAATTTACATCTGAAAGGGTTTTTATGTTGGTAGTTCTGAGAGGACGTACAGGACTGAGATATCTCAAACTGAATAGGATCAGGTGTGATCTGTATTTACCAGAGTCAGGTTCTCTTTCTGTCGTAATTGTAGACAGTGTAAAACTGTCTAGTAGTTGTTGTGATGTATTAGACAGTAGACTGGCAGACTGTACTAAGCTGTAGAGTCTGACAATATCCATGACAAACCTCCAGAAAGGTTTGTTAAATCTCACTTTTATGACAGAACTAGTAGGCGTGGATATGTTTGCGGTAACAATGTCTAGTAGTTGTTGTGATATGTTAGGTAGTACATTGACACACTGCACTAAGCTGCAGAAACTCAAGATACACAACACAGACCTACGCAACTGTTTGCTAAGTCTCTTTAATATGACAGACCTACGAAAACGGAACATGTCCACAGTAATGGTATCCAATGAATGTTGTGATGTGTTGGGCAGTACACTGACACACTGTACTAATCTGAAGAAATTTAAGATCTACAGCACAGACCTACACAACTGTCGGCTGGATCTCTCTAATTTGACAGAACTAAGAAACCTAGATATGACAGAAGTAACACTGTCTAATAGTTGTTGTTATGCATTAGGCACTACACTGACACATTGTACTAAGCTCAGTTCACTTAGTATCTGCTTCTCAGACCTCTATGACTGTGTTTTAGATTTCTCTAATATGACAGAACTTAGAAATCTGGATGTGGAAGACATAACACTGTCAAGTAGTTGTTGTGATATATTAGGCGCTACACTGACAAAATGTACTAAGCTAGAGAACCTGATGATATACAACATAGACCTCCACAACTGCCTGTTAGATTTCTCTAATATGACAGAACTAACAGATCTGGATATGTTAAGAGTAATACTGTCAAGTAGTTCTTGTGATGTATTAGGCAGTACACTGACACACTGTACTAAGCTGGAGAGATTTATTATACACAAGACAGACCTCCACAACTGCATGTTAGATTTCTCTAATATGACAGAACTAACAGATCTGGATATGTTAAGAGTAACACTGTCAAGTGGTTCTTGTGATGTATTAGGCAATACATTGACACACTGTACTAAGCTGAACATACTTCGTGTAGGCAACACAGACGTCCACAACCGTCTGTTAGATCTATCTAATAATTCAGAACTTACAGACCTGCACATGTCAAAGGTAACACTGTCCATTAGTTGTTGTGATGCAGTAGGCAGTACACTGACACGCTGTACAAAGCTGAAGAACATTAGTATATCCAACACAAACCTCCACAAGTTTGTATTTGATCCCTCTAATATGCCTAGATCATATAACCTGGTCCTGGATGGAGTGAGGCTGTCAAACAATGCTGATAAACAGAATCTGTAGCAAAGGATTTCTGCAAGGATAAATTTGAAAAATCAACGATTGACAGTGATAAAAGAATACTTTGGAAGATAACATAGAACACAGAGGATAATTGTATATTGTCACTAGAAAATGTGTGATTTTGCATGTGTGTGGTGTTTT
Source organism: Megalonaias nervosa (assembly GCA_016617855.1). Lineage (NCBI taxonomy): Eukaryota > Metazoa > Mollusca > Bivalvia > Unionida > Unionidae > Megalonaias > Megalonaias nervosa. The sequence continues at coordinate 111,967 of JAECUM010014923.1, read as the reverse complement.
CCTCTGGACCGAGGTCAAGGTCAATAGTTTATGGTCTACTTTGCATGTGTTTTAATCTTTTAAGGGACAGAGTTGAACCATAGTATAGTTATGTTTCTAAAATTAGATGGCTCTCGTATATCACAGTCAAGGTTAATCTTTAAGGTTACTGATTATTGTTTCACCACTTTTCGTCACTTTCCCATTAATGCCCTTTGAATTAGGGCAATTAAACGTTTTTCTTTCCACTGTGTGGCCAGTAACGCTACACTCCATCTTAAAGGTCATAGTCAGAGTTCATTATTTTGAGCTTTTGAGACCTCACAGTGGATATTGGAGACAAAAATGTACTGGATTCACTTGTTTAAATAATTGAAACTAGGGAAAAATGTTTCCCTTATTTTTGGTAAAATAGATTGTTTGATTTTCCCAACATATATTTACCAATGCTAGTGGCCATCTAGGAACACTAATTGGCCATCTTGGAAAACTAAGTATGTCTAATTAATCCTAAATTACAATTATGTTGATATCACATCAATATGGTCACCACAGCAGCCCTTAATGCATTTCCTATCTTCCTATGATGTCTGCATGCAATTTAAAAAGCCAGTAAAGAATCAACCTTTTTAGCTACAATGAATTAATTTGCACACATGCCTTAAACCTTGTGTAAACAGATTACATTTGTCAATAAATATGTGTAATTTTCCTGTGCAGATATACGCTGAATACACACTTTGTGTAAATTGTGGATGGGGTAGTAATATTTTTAAGTTGTAATTAGTAAACCTTTTCTGAGGACAGATAATATCTTGCTATATGGACCGGAGAGTGTATTTAGACATGTATGGATTGTCTGTGGTGTATACCGGATATGAGGATAGATTTTGGACTTAACAGTGTACTGAATATTGGGTCAAATGCACGGAGTTGACTGTGTACTGGAATTAAGACATATACATGGCGCTGTATGTACTGTAAGAACAGATCCATGGGCTTGAAAGCATACTCAAGTACTGTCAGATGGATGGACTTTAGTGCTGAATGGATATAAAAATAGATGCATGGGTTTGAATATACTCTATGTGGACAGATGCATGGGTGTGAATATATACTATGTGGACAGATGCAAATGAGTGCATACAAGATTTTAAGACAGATGTATTTAAGTGCATACAGATAATATTACTCAATCTGTGTTCAATATCATTAACATCTACTACAATGATAGTATAATTATCATAATATAATCAGCATTATCATCAATGATTCTGTTATTGACCAATATGGACACTGATTTAATATCATGCACGTGAAAGAAGATCTGGATAAATAATGTTTTTGATTTCAATTTAAAAGCTAATTACCGAGGACATATATTTTATGATATGTTAATATTCTCATTTAAAATATTTGTTTTTGCTTTTGTTAATTACTTAATAAATATGTTCACTTTGTAAATGCTGTTTGTCAATGCATTTATGTTGTGCTTGCTTAAATGTTAATCTTATAGTTATGAGATGGCAAATAGAGATTATATGCTTTGTGTGTTTATTTGCTGTATGAATGTTGCATAAGCTCACCTCTACAGATTAGAGGAGAACTACTATACTGCCTACAGTGTTGGTAATGATATCCAGAGAGATAAAAGCATTTACATGTTTTCATGTTCTCTTAATCTCAATCATTCTTTCTTCATAGTTTCTATGCAACAGTTGGTAGCGTGGGTTACTTAGTGTGTAATCCCTGAGGAGGGGAATATTTGTAGATGTTCATTTATTTTGTACAGTTTTGGGTTAACTTTGGTTTTATTTAGCTGAGGTTTGTTATCACTTTATAAACACCATATGGCTCGAATCATGAAACTTCTCGTGTGAGACCTTATCTTTAGCAAATGGCTAATCAAGATAGTGATACATGAATAATATGTCCAATGCTGACTGTCACCTTGCATAAAGCCTGTGACGTTCTCCCAGAAAAACGAGCTTTTGCCATTGGCGTATGAAAGTATATTCTATAGCAAATTTAAAAAAAACAGGATTTTTCTGGTTTTACATAACATTAATCCCCGGTTCTTATCAATCATCTATAGTACCTCTACTTGTTGAGAAAAAGGTTTTGTTTTATTGTGTCATGTCTCTTATCCAAAAGGTAAGTATTGATGTATGCCACCTCACTTACAGCCTGTATCTGGCTTCTGAATGTGGACAATACTAATAGCTTTATTAGCTGATTTTAAGACCAATGGTTTTGGAACAAAATATAAAAAACAATAGTAATCTCCATTTTGTTTCTCAACTTGTTATTGTATATGTTCCTTGATAGAATATAATTTAGTTTTTTAAGTGTTTCATATATTTAGACCGTTTTGCCATAAACAGGTGGTTAAGTAATTTAACAGTATGTCAGCACAGCATTGATTATGTAGTGCTGATGAAAAGTTAAAATGTTAATTTTAAAATACTAAAAGTTAAAATGTAAAGAGAAACACGTGGAAATAAACTTTAAACTTTAATAAGAAGATAACATCCTTGATGGCAACGATGATTTTCTCTACACTTTTTTCGCCATGATAAATAATATTTACAGTGGCTACTGGAGTTTAGGAAAAACTTGATAGAGGTGAGCTATGTAATCATTGGTCAAAAACTACTGTTCTTATCTTGAGGTATCAGTTTACTATAGTATTCGCACGCTCTCCCTGTCAAATGACATTTCAAAACATACAGAAACTATCGATGTAAACAAGTAGACAGATTGTTCTGGTTTCTAGAAAAGTCTATTTTAGCAATACCTGTCTCATGCATCTAAGAAGAGCAATGTCTTGTTTTGATAATTCTGAAAAGACTTGAACAAATAAAAAGGAGGAACTCTTGCGTGCATGTGTTTAGAAAGATGTAATTCCAAAATTTACCGAATTTTTACGTTTATCAAAGACCAAGAAAAATATCGCATAACTTGTTGAAAACTTAGGCTCACTTGTGCAGATATAGCGACCGTGTTACTATAGAAATTTCTGTTTGATTCGCAAACCCAACAACCTGACAGTGTTTGAGACCACCTGACGACTATTAGGTTAGGAATAATAAATTGATGAATGAACTATGCTCTGTGCATTTTTTATATCCTTTTTTGTAGGGATTACCAATACTATAGAATGAATAAATATTTATGTGAATAGGCGGTTGTTAGTCTGTTTATAAATACATTCAATGCACTATATTATACTGTATCAGAGATGTTGCCAGGACACTCAATTGTGGAAATCATGCAAAATATGTATGAGTTTGTGCACATGGACAGCAATGATACCCATGAACTTCTGGAAGTTAATTTAACGTCGCTTATATAAGAATGTATTTTGCCAAGTATACAGTTTTGCTTTAACTGTTAATCCTTAAAGAGCGTATTGCAATAAAGGTCATGCTGTGGGTAGAGGTATCGTAGTGCTTGACCCAGCATGTCTTTTCAGGTAGTCAACTGTTCACACATTTGGGTTATTTGGCGTGATTTGAATTGTTAAATTTGATTGGCAAGTTTTGGCCGTTACAAGCTTTCTGTTGTAGTATAGACTTAGCATAAAGAAAATGTTACAAATACATGTACCTTTGAGCTGTGGGAATCCGTACATAGCAACCATAAAGGACAATTCCCAACCTGTTCAAGCTGGTTAAGCTAGCTATATATAATGACCCTCAGACAGCAGACTGTAAAGGGGGATCTCAGCACACAACAATATTCATATACATATAAGGTACAGATTTAGCTAAGAAATAATAAACATTATGTTTTTACAAGTAGAAGCAATATCTTGAAAGGATTTTGATTTCAACAGAGCTCTAGCAGAGTGGAGCTGGGAGAAAGAAAGATGGATATGGATATTGAAGTGTTAGGTAAATAGTGAATTATGGCTGTTTCCTCCAACCCCTACTTTTTCTAGTCCTCCTCAATTATTTTTGTGACGAGTGAGAGATCCCCAGTTTAATAAAATCCTAGCAGCATCGCTGCAGTTTGTTCAAACAACATGTGCTTGTATTTAGAAAACAATATGTGCTTGTATTTAGACTTGCTAGTAATGTACACAAAGTGATTGGTTTTTTAAAACGCAACTGGATGAGTATTATTGTAAGACAGATTGTATTATGGTTTACCTACCTACATATAACCATTTATGGGTACTGTATACAGTAAAATTCAGTATTCAATTAGTCAACCACTATAGTTACTTTTTACTCACAGTTACATTTAACTTATTTGTACGATTGTTTGTCTGGCTGTCTGCTTCTGTCTGTTGAACCTAAATAGGTCTGCCACAAATATTTAACTGTTTCATTTCTACCAAGATACTCCTAAATGTGTGAAACATCATATAGACCAATGATAACTTGAGCTATTTACCTTTCTTTCAAAATTATTTGAAACACTAATAAAACATTCAACGAATTGTTTTACGTTTTAGTTTATCTGCTTCAGATGAATGTCTGACTACCTAAATGAAACATTAATTTTTTTTTCTTTTTCAAAAAATATTTGTCTGTCTTATTAACTTTCTCTGCTTGTTTTACTTTCAAAGAATATCTGACTGCCTGAGCAAGACAATAATACACCGTATCAACTAGAGAATCCTTAGAGTGGTATGTACATGTTTACGCGATGTTATTAATGGGTACCATGTTTGAAGCAATTGGCCTAAAGATGTCGCATTAGGTGCGAGCAAAAAATAAGTATACTATATTTAGTAAATACATTTAACACGAACAAAGGTTATGAAAAAGAAACATTCAATGGAGATGGTAGATAGTATGTGAGAGAATGGGCAAATGTTAAATCAAATTGGATTTTGGATATTTAGAATTTTAGGCACCTAGAACACCAGGGGGAAAGAAGTGTATGATAATATTTTCAGAGCACTTCTAAATGTTAGATTATTACAATTAGTTTGCGGATAGGAGTAAATTCGGAACAAATGTTTAATAAACCGAGTGCAGGGTGTATCACTGGATCTGTCACGTCGGGGTATGATGTGAAATATAATCATACTAGATGATGTATATAAGGTGAAAATGGAGCAATCAGATCTCATTCTTATTTTTGGAGTAATTCTTATTTCTTGTGTTCCTGTTGTTGAATCAAGTTTGCGTATTATCTGAGGGGAAAAGCATTTGTTTGGACTATTCATTAGAATTAGACAATGCTCAGTTTGTGGACTATGATATAATTGTAGAACTATTGTGAATTATTTAAAGAAGTTCTGGACAACGCCATTTTGACAATTATATTTCCGCTTCTGAAGTTGATACAAATCTTTTAATTCTTTTGGACGTTAATAGAATTCTTTTTGGACCATTTATAATTCAATAGATACTACTGTAAGTTTATCTCACAGTTTCATTTATAACATTGTTAATTGAATTATGTCTTACGTTTTACAAAACTAGTTAGTTTTGTTTCTTTCTGTTACTAAAATGATGACCATAGAGTCGTAAGAATATACATAATATACATGCAACAGACTCACAGTGTAATATTTCAAGTCCATAGGCTACATTAAGCAATTGGAACATACAGTAAATATTTCGTCAAGTTCTAAGCGTTAAAGGCATCATCTTCTTGCCAATGATATTTCGTAAACGTGTGTAGTAACATAATCACCTACCATTGCAGAATCATTGCTCCATCTCCTTGAAATAAGTGTCTGGAATTATTGAACAATCAAGAGAAGACAATCATGCCGTCGATAACAAATTAACATCGACATTGTGAGAACATCACTGTGGTTTTAGGCAGTTCGTCTCCTCTAAAAGACAGGAAATGCTAAATATGGAGTGTCATTACTATACATACTGAAGAAAAACCAGATTTATTACTGTTTCCGAGATCCTGCTTCTTCAGCGGCGATGATGTGGAATAATTCAATTTAAAGATCATAGCCAAGATTCTCTTCATCATGAAAATGTACTAAGCTCCTACCAAAATCTTGGAAATGAATGAGTTTAAGTTAGAGGATGACAGTGATCCTGACAGTAACAGGGGAATTCTGACTGCCCTTATAAAACACAAAATAATAGTTTCTACAAGACAAGAAAAGATTAGTCGTTGACCCTAAGACCAGGAAGCTAGCCAAAAGAAAAGACCATCCAAGCATGGAGTGTACAGAACATATAGTAAAGTGAACAAGTTAGGAATGGAAGCAAATGAATTGTATGTGATACTGATGTTAAACAAAGGATAAATATATCCAAGGGAGTTACTAATGGTGTTATGGGGACAGTCTGGGACAATCTGTTAGCATCGCTCACCATTCCATCGAGCAATTTTAAAAGTCAGTAGAATTAAATCATTCTGCTGATGAAGTCCTTAGTGTGTGGAAGAAAACTTCAGGTGAGCTTTCTATATTGCCTATGTATGTGATTGAAAAGTTAAAAACATTGTCAAGTATGAATATTACTACACAGCTAATCTTTCACCAAAGAATGGTGTTATGGAATTTTGCCGGTCTGATGAGTGTTCAAGAACTTTACCTATAATATAACAAGACACAAGAACAAGATAAAGTTAGATTCTCTAAATTTGATGAATTACATTATTTTTGTGTATTTCAACATTCCCCAAAAAGTCAAGAATATCAAACTTTTAAAAGTTGGCATTCCTGGAAACAAAGACTACAAAGACATTATGGAAAAGGTTGTTTGTAGTACAGATAAACGTAACTGTGTGCTCGATCAGACACATGACAGCTGCCTCTGAGGATTGTTTATCAGATTTATTCACCGCATATGGTTTTGTCGGTAATGATGTTATTGAATGCAAGCAATCGGTTCACAACAATGAGACCAGTCGTGTAAGTCTAACAGTTTCTGTCTTGGAGTTCATTCATAAAGTCACAGATGGCTTCAGAGCCATTGTAATATCCAAATCCCAGTCCAGCTATATCAGCAAAATGAGGGAAGAAGTCATTATCTTACTGGACTTTGCTGAAAGCTACAGTTTTTGTTCTAAGATGCTGTGCAAGGCTATCACGGGGACAACTCGTAAGCCACACTCGACCCGTTTGAGGTGCTTTACTCAAAGAAGGTTGGGGTAAAATGCCAGAATGTTGGTCTTATTTCGGATTACGTCAAGCATCACACTGACACTTTACAGTCATTTATTTCAGTCCTGATGCCCAATATCAGGACCATGTTACCATCAATCAAGATGGTCATATCATTCAGTGATAGGGCGACTATCCAGTATAACAAAAACTATGGACATGACTAATCTTTGCCATGACGAACGCGATCACGGCCCTGAAACAGAATGGCACTTTTGCCACAAACCATGGCAAGAACCCTTGAGATTTGAGTGATACGTCTAGTGGCACGAGCCAGCTTCCATGTAACAGCAGAAGACCACATTTTTGACATCAAAATAAGTTGCTCAAACGTCAAGTACAACATTCATTGAGTGCCATTTTATTATGTATCTGCTGGTGTTATTACAGGTTGAGCAGCAAAATTCGGTTGGTCTGCTCGCTTCGAGGAAGAAAAGACTTGTTGGCATCCGTTCTTGTCACTGCTTTATTTCAATCTCTGAAGTAGAATTGAAGGGGGGAAGCTGTAATTTTACCAGGGTCAAATAAATAGAAAGCTGATAACAATGATCACCAGTGTATTGGCAGGGTTAGTTTATTGATGTACATGTTGATCTATAGGTAAGGTTCTTGGCTGATCTGTGTCACGTTCAGATCAGTGATGGATATCGTTCAGTTTGGCATATATTTGATTTGTGCTCTTGAAGTAAAGAGAATTATAGCTAATGTATGCATATTATTTTTGCAAAAGGCACCTATTTTTATGAGCAATTGCATCTTTGAATTAGTGTATAATTGTGAGTGCTCAAATAACCGACGTTTTTGTGTATGTATATCCTCCATAGCTCTGTTAGTAATTTACAAATCTGAACATAATTTCTGACATTTGGAATTTAATATTAACCTTTCAGAGTGTCGGCAGCCTGGTAATACGTGGCACAAACACATAATGATGTAAGGGTGAAAGCAATGAAACACATTAGTGAAATATGCCACAAATATAGCTAAGATATGTATCTTGATCATATAAAAATCATTATAATTGGTAACCAACCACATGGTCAGACCACCTGTTTTATTTTGGCACAAATTTTGAATTTTGTGATTTGGTTCAAGCTCAGGCCCAGGTACAGCTTAACAATGAATTTGGTTCGGATGAAAAATAACTGGTAAAATGCCCTTCTGATATGGGATTTAACAAAAATCGTATTTATTGTTTGTAATGGATGACCATAGAATTTGTTGGTTGTAATGGATGATCAGTGCTACCCTACAAAGCAAACGAAATAATCCATTATGAATAATAATAGAATCAATTTAGGGATGTATGCCTCTACAAATATGTATGATACTGCAGACCACAAGCGACGATGTAAATTTCCTTGGTCACATATATATATAGTATAGTAAATTACAGCTGATTCCTGCATTATTACAAAAGGTACAAACATTAAAAACATCCTCCGTTGTGTGCCGAGCAATTCACACATGAAAACTATGCTAACTATATCCACTTCAAAAGCATATAACTTCAAGAACAAGCTGACCAACACATCTAATAGATGAAAACCGTTGCATGTTATCTTGGAGTGAGCAGAGCAGCTTTGTGTATATGGGTCGGTTATCCAGGATGCAGAACTTTGCAGAAAAGAACACGTACTTTTGATTTTAGACATATGAAAATTTCATCGGCTAAATCAATAGTACTGATACGTGGATTGCCATGACACTTCACACACACACAGACACACACACAGACACACACACACACACACACACACACACACACACACACACACACACACACACACAAACATATCAAATAATCTAGATTGGTCCACGCTGTCACGTCGCCCCTTGTGGACGGGCGACGGATTCAGAAAGGGTCCGTCTTGTCACCAGCGTTTGGTTCACTTGAGGAGATACTATCATATTCTAAGGGAACAATCTTATTCTAAGGGTGCAATTAATGAGTAGAGGCGTCAAATGAAGGTAACATTACTTAATGACAACAAAAGATGAGCCAAGCAAATCAAGTGACTTACATGAAATGTTAGTGAATTATAGCGTGACTAACATTATGAAATGCAATATATTATGATCTAAAGTGTTGTTAGCGTAAGTTGAATCTGTTAGTAGTACCCAAATTTGTTCATGAAGCTTGTTAAAGTAAGTTGTGACTAACAGGAAGCAGCAAGGTATTACATTTGCTTTTCTAATTGAAAGTACTTTTAAATACGGATTCACAGAGCTGAATCATGCAAGTGCATGAGAATGCAGTGTATCAAGCAACTAACTAGCAGTAAAGACTAAAATACTCAAGTGTATCTTGTTATTTCTTATATGCAGAGCTAATATGGTTAGCATGAGTCGTGCAAGCTATTGGTGTTCAATATGTTCTCATTTATTCTTTATTCATTTATAAGGGGGGTGGGGGATAACAGAAATAAAAGAACCTAATCTAGGGTCAAGGTTTACTATTGTTGGTGCACCACAGTCTTTGGTGCTCAGTGTGCTTATGGTTTTGGTGCAGAGACACCTAAAACATATGGTTCTGGTTCACAATTTCAGTTTTGGGTGCAAGAGTGCACCAAGCATGTCTGGTTCACTGCCTCTATGATTTATCACCGATCTAGGTGCATTGGTTTGCTCACAAGCAGAAGACAAAATTTTATTAAATGAATTTCACACAAAAAGTGTAATTCTATAAAAAGGAAAAAAGTATAAATACAATGTTTGTGAATTTAGAATAATAAATTATAGGCGCACTGAATATAAATAAAGTTGCTAGATGCAAATGTAGGTTATGCACCTTCTATTCAAATTACAAAAAAAAAATAAGTTCAAAACAAGTAATTGTATTTAAGTCACAAAATATCACTCTGCTGGTGCTATATTATGCAATGCAATTAGTTAGGCAACTTTAACATTTCTTTTTACCATAGCCACATCTGATTTTAAAGTTGGTTGAGCCATTTTGTACTTCGTGCCTTCGACAAAGACTGGAGAGTGCCAAGGTCTCGAACGCTGACCTCCTTTTATACTGTTAATATTGACCAATCAGAATTTAGCGCTTGCGATCATCGGGCAAGAAAGAATTACTGACCAATCAAAATCAAGCATCAAACATTCTATGCTGAAAGTGATGCAATCGTATAAACATGAAGACCCAAGAACACGAGACACGCTAAAGAATTAATTCTACAGATTTCCACCTGAATGATTACAATTAAAATGCAACTACACAAGGCATCATATATTTAAGATGTAAGTAGACAATCCGCGTGATCGACTTGTAAAATCGTTTCGAAATACGTTTCTTACAAGATCCTTTGACAACACATCGTAGCGGTAATACAAAACATGTGCTCCGCATGAATGAACGTTCAAATCACGTCTGCCGAAATAAGTCTTCATATCTGTGAATTAAAACTGGGACATTTTAAGCGTAACAATTACGTATAATTAATAGGGTCATTCCTAGTTGCACCAAATGGTTCACTTCATGAACAAGATATGTGTTACGATGGTGCAGTGAACGAGAATTTCCATGCTGTAAACATGCTAAAGATGACACTGTTGACTTAAGCCAGAAGTACCGACATAACTCTGCCACCACCTTAGTCAATATTTGGTCTCCAAGCAAAGATGGTGAGTATAATATTAAATCTAATGCCTGTTTATATAACTGAGCATTTGCACAACTTATTCATGAAAATAAATAATCAAGTAAGATTATTGAAATTCATAATTAAGGCAAATAATTTGCATCTTTATGTAATACATAATTATTAGACGAAAGAAATTAGGTAATAAATATTCTGTATAAATACTACAGTTAAAGCAAGAAACAACAATTAAGAATATTAGATCTCCTTTTCAAAGAAAGAATCTTACTGACATGCACAAAATATACATTTGAATGCACTTAATTGTGAAAAACCTTGTTTTAATAACTCTTACAATATTTCATGCATATGATGAATCGTAAAAAAAATGATATAAATGTTTATATCATAAGTAATTCATCCATATCATTTATACTTAATGTGCCATTTACAATTGTCAAAAGCTGGTGACAAGACGGACCCTTTCTGAATCCGTCGCCCGTCCACAAGGGGCGACGTGACAACGCGGACATCCGATATAACCATCGTTATCACTACTATTCATGAAAGTATGGTCTTATCAACACGGAACCTTTACTAAAAGACTTTTTTTTTCATGTATACTTCGCTGTGAATGAAACTGTTGCTGATCTGATGTCAAACTTTATCACTGCTCAGACCATCTTGAAACTCATATCGCTACTCCACCTGAATGGAAAGTCATAATGAGATGGAGTTTTCTCCAGAAGACTTATTATGATGGTTAGTCCTAAACGACAATGGTTTCAATATGAAATTCAACATAGCTGTCCTAATGGCCATCTAGCAAATCCTATTTCAACTATCTCCTGAATGGATGGTAACATAAACATCGTGTTTCCCCTAAAGATCTCTCACGATGTAGAGTTGGACCTAAATGAAAATGGGACAATAAGGTCTCCAATATGGCCACCACAGTGACCCATGTTTGAAAAACGCAGAGTAATCGTCGTATGAATTTAACGATATTGGCAGCATATTTTCATACAACATGACAAAATAATTCAAACAGTTATTTCGTTACAAAAACATTGCATTGGTCACAAATTTAGTTTGAATATTACAAATATAATTCTATTGATGACCATTTAATCACATTCAGACAAGTCTTGTACAAATACGGAGGCCAACTGGAATGTTCTGAAATATATTCGGCATAAAAATGTATTAAACCAGCGTAACATTCAATCTCATTTTAGTTATATAATAGCGTATGGCAATGTGTTAAGTACATGTACTTATCGTACAAGTTTAGAATAACAATTATTGGAATTTGAAGAACTTCTCACGCGCACTCCTCTAAATGTCATCTACGAGCATTGGCTTCCAACTCATAACAGTTATTATGATGTATAGTTCACCCAAGATGAAAATAAGGCTGATCTGATATCTCGTATGGCTTCTGCAATCACCCTGCTAAAATCCCGTGCAAGATCTACTCCTCCTGAAGAAATATTGCTATGGTGTTTTGGTCACACGACTTCTTATGATGTCCTGTTCCTCTTAATTGAAAACAGGGCAATAGGATGTGCAATATATGTATACCACAGTGGCCATCTTGAAACTATTGTTATGGCTAGTCCTGAATAGACATGGAATTATCAACAGAAGAGATCAGATGAAACTTATTTGGTCTTTAATAAAATAATGCTAATCTAAGTATTGCCATTACGGTGGCTAGAGATGCGCGATATACCTGTTTATCGTGGTATTTTTCCAGTGGTACGTATCTGTGTACTTTTTCAAACTAACGGTACTTCGGTAGTTTCAGTCAAAAAAAAATTATCGAAATGTCAGAGTAATCGTCTCATGAATTCAATGATGTTTGCAGCATGTTTTCATATATCTTGACGAAAAAGTCCGAATAGTTGTGATTATTTTTTTTTCTCGCAAAAGAGTTGTAGTCATTGCACATTTAGTTTGACTATTACAAATCTAATTATATTTATGGTCCTTTATTCACATATTTGACATGTATCATATGCCAACAGGATGATGCCTAAATGGAATGTTGTGAATGATATTCGGATCAAAAATGTATTGAAAACAAACAATTTCATTGAAACGTGGGTAGTGTAGCTCGGAATCATATGGTTTATCGATACACCAGATCAACTAATGATCAAAAACCAGCCGGTCATTCATTTTACCGGCTTTGACTTCGAATTTCAATTAATAAATGCCAAGAGTGACAGATGACCAACTAGGTTATAAGATAACCTCAAAACATCGTTAGTCTCTGCGAGGTTTCTGTGGGATGAAACTGCTTGCCGCCCACATTGTAATTCGCGCTGCTTTCCATTTGATACAGCAGGCGGTCACATTGTCTTTCCTTATCCCACGTTTCTGTGTCAAGCATATTTTACAATAATAAGTTTAAAATCATGTCGAGACTTAATATCTCTGAACATCCTAAACATTTGTCCTCAAAGAAAGGTTAGTACTAAGACAGCAGTCAACATGACAGTAACTACAACCATTGGAAAATATGCAAAACGAGATTTCATTTATGTTTTGCAACCGTATACATTTTAGCCTTTAATATATGTTTTCTAACATCTTATTGTGCACCTAATAGCATTCTTCTTCTTCTTCTTCTTCTTCTTCTTCTTCTTCTTCTTCTTCTTATTATTATTATTATTATTATTCTTATTATTATTATTATTATTATTATTTACTAATCAATATCAATATAGTTGGAGTAACATACTATTTAACTAATTCATACAGCTTTATTTCATTCTCTAGAAATGATATGCTCCACACAAGTGTATCATGTTCTGCCTAATATAATTCAACATATATTTTAATTAATCACTGGTTATTTAGATTAAAAACCCTCAATAATCGACATTGTTTTGTGTAACCTGAGAATGCACTTTGAATTGACAGTTTACATCTGACTGTAGGACGGAAGGCAGACTCTTTGTTCAGAGAATTTGTCTAAGTAAGCTTTGTAAGAGCTGTGCACACTTCGATACGCACATCGATCTATAAGTCAGTGCATAACCATATGAGGGAAAGACAATGTCTGCTAAATATCACATATTACAACCACCGTGAAACGGGTTGCTACGATGAACAATTTAATTTGCTTTGTTACATATTGTTTTCGCCGAATCCTGCTTTTTTCATTGACTTGTACTGTTAAATAAAGTTTGCATTCCCATCCTTAAGTATAATTGACTGTCAATTTTTTTTTACGTTTAAGATGTTCTATCGCAACCGTCGGGTGAAAACACGTGGACATTAAGTAATCGTTACCAATCTACTCATTAACATTTAAAGTAGCAGGTAAAAAGCTATAAATTTGCAACTTGTGTCAAAGAGAAACTGTGGAAAGCACATTGTAACTTTGTTATATACAAATACCATTGCAGTGCTGAGGTTTGTAAAAGAATATTCTTGAATTCTGCGGGAAACAAAAGATTGTATAATACTTGGAGGCTTCAATAATGCATGAACTGTTGTGACCAAATTTTGGACAATATATATATATATATAACATTGGAATGGGTCTATTGCAGAAGAATAAAGCATATATGGCCGTCTCTTATGAATGTATGGATAGGGTTATGGCAAAACAACAGTCCTGATTGAATAGTGCCGAGTAATATTTTGTGTCTCACAGACATGACACAAAACAACAATAAAGCTAAAAACTAAAATTTGATATAAACTGAAGTATTTTAAAATATCTAAGATCTTCTCAGATGAAACATCATCCAAGGAGAAACAATGACCTGCACTAGTCGAGTGATGCAACATGTGAGAGGTCACATCAGACTGATTCTACTATTTAGAGTCATTTTGCAGAAAATGTTGGAGTTATACAGTTTCCATCTTAAATAAGTTTCTCATGAAGTCTAATGCCATTAGTCGCTTCTTCCGACAACAGGTGGGTGTATCAAGAATATTCAACATCAAGTGCTTGCCCATGAAGATAATAGCACAATTGTGGCATGCGACACACTTTATCGTCAAGACAGAAAGTCTAGGTTGTACTGTTACATATTGGACACGAAAGTGGGATTAAAAGATAGACGGAAACTGACGCCGCTTTTCAAAATACAACAAGATACGTCCAAGTGATCGATAATCAATGGCACATATTGGCAGAGGCAAGGTGGATGCCTTGAGAAGCAGGGCACGTTATATATCACTCTTCCTACTACAGGATACTATGTATGTTCAATAATTAACACTAATGATATAGGACAGATTTTGCCTGCCGAATACAAAGCAAAACCTTCTATTGTTTTTAATCAATTCTAAAAGTAATTCTGCACCAAGTCTATTAAGAGCAGCATGAAATATAATTTCCAAATTAGTTCAGATCGCTGATCCAATGACACAATATACTACAAATATTTGGTAGAAAAACACCATTTTTTGTGTTTAAGGCGCACTTTCTCCACACCACACTCACAAGGGTTGTATTTCCAGTTCGTGAAGAGAATTACTCTGAAAAGGAGAGGTATCAGATTTGTTCAAATGTATAATGGACGTCTCTTTTTATTGCAGATCACTTAAGAGGAGGTAATCCAAAATTTTGGTTGGTGAACATCCTTTCCAACACAATTTCACCCTTCTGAGTTGGCGTTTACCTATATCACGTGTCTTCGACTGGGAATCCTTTCGATATCGTACACATCGTTTTCTAGTTTGCTCATTCGTTGTAACTCGGGCAAGTCAAAGATTCTTTTCAACACTTCACAGTTCGTGTTTTAAATTTTTATAGACGGTAAGATCACGGCCGCACACTCGTACAGCGCCATGATATTGTGTTGATGTGACAAATAGATGCAAGTGCGGTCTTTCAAAGTGCTTTGTCTTCTTCATTTTGCATTCTTGTCGCTGCGTCTGTTTTGGTCAATTTTGTTTTGCCTTTCATGATCGCATTACATCTTTCAGAATCTGTTTAGCTGTTCTGTTAAAGCTTTCTAGTGAAAGAGCTTAAGATGCTGCAATACATGGCCGTACCGGTGATATGTTTCCGTTTCTGACGCCATCAAAATTTGCAAATCTAATTGCAAATGTGATATCTGGGTGAGATTAGGATTTGGAGGTAATAGAGAAATTCATTGATCGTACTAAAGTTAGCTATTGTCCTTCCATGACAGTCTATGGTAGACGTTTGACGTCTTACCAGAAAAGGAGCCCGTTTTATTCTCTCATGATGCCTCCTAAACGTTGTCCTGCAATAGATCATAACAAAGGAGCAGCCACTTTTAACAAGGGACCTGTCAACATGGATATAAATCCCACACGTTGGACAATCATATTTTTCTTTTGTCTGATAATTATCTTCTTTTTGCACCATATGGAGAAGAAGGTGTCTCGTACGTGTTGTTTCTGTAGCTTGGACAAAGATACCGTCTTTTGATTTTTTAGGTGATTTTGGAATTGGTTGTTTTTTCTTCAGTGAATTTGATATCGTCAGTATCCATAATACATAAGTATATTTGGCTCAACAAGGAGGCAGTCAATTTCTTTTTCCTTTTTCGGTTTCGTGGTAGGAGAGTACTTTGTACTTCTTTGTGGGACATCTTTGTCCCTCTGGGGCAAAACACAATGAAGTGAATCTCCTCATATACGATCTTGTATACTGGAATTTGTCTTCACTGACTGTCAGTACGTCGTATCAACTACATCATGGATATCATTCGAGTCTCATGTGTTTTCAATGGACTAAATCGTTACAGTTTTTGTTTGGATAAATTCAGTAAACTTCTAAACATTCCCGTTCTGTCTTTGACATTGATCTTGGTTGAGAATTCTTTTGGAGCGGTATCAATTGCAGCTTAAGGAAGGAAAGGTCGTCGCTGCCGCAAGAGACGTTCCTATAAAATACAAAAATATCTAAGAGGTACATAACTATATATCTGCAAGAAATACAAATTAAAATCACGGAAGCGACACACAAACACGTCAATGTAAAACATAATCAACAGAAATCTTTTCCGGGAAATCTAGGGGCGCTGCAACATTTTAGTTTCTACACCATTCGCTATTTCTATTATTTCTGCCACATCCGATTCGATGTGAAGATGGTACTGACCTGAATGTCTTCCTCTTTGCCGGGTTCTTCTACCATTGTTTTTAATACGGTCATAGATGTCATGTTCACTTCTGGTTCTATTTCAGCTTCATTTCATGAATGAATCAATTACAAATATATTTGGCATTCTTATCCACTTATTGCATCCAAGTATAGAAGCCAAGTAGTTTCCAGTCACGTACATCTTTTCAGTGTTCGTATACGTCAAAAGCTTCACAATCGTCTTTGTACGCATAAACAATCAACGAAGCGCAATGAACCCATTCCTCACAAAGAGGCACATACATAATACACTTTTAACAGAGATATTGTCTCATGCATGTTTAAAGTTGAAAGAGTGAACGTATCTTAGCAGATACTGTTAATAAAGTATTCCACAAAGAATCTGAAGGTAAACGAAATCAGAGAAAAGCTGTCACACACACACACACACACACACACACACACACACACACACACACACACACACACACACACACACACACACACACACACACACACACACACACACACGACATGTCACCTCAAATTCAATGGAAACTAATGTAAAAGGTATTGTTAATCCTCCATGGTATGAATGCTGTCAATGACTATCTTCCAAGGAAACTGTTGCAACATTACTAATAACAGTCGTGACATGGTAGCTAACTTGTAAATCCACCTTTCGTTTTGAGATACTCATATAATCTCCAAAGAATTATTTTATATAATGTCAAAATGACCATAATTTAAAAAGTGTGCAATGATTTTGAGAGTGTGCTACTCTTAAAGCTAGACAAGCTCTTTTGCAAATCCGTTCACGCAGGTCTAGAAGTAGATCCTGAATGTCTTATTATACATAAATCATTTACAGGAATGTCTTTCATTTAGGTGAAAATAATGATAAACTTGCGAAACACATCCAGCTGGCAGAGGATATGAAAAAACATGTTTCGGTCACCATTTTGCAACACATCACACGTGGCAAATGAATTTCATCTTTAGATTATACTTTTTGTAAAAGATATTTTGCATTCGATTAAGTTTTCATCTTTTATTGCATTTCGTTGCATGGAAATGTGTTTGCCAATATCACATTGTACGTAGATGTCATGGCATCCAAAACCTTAAAGAAGGCTGATAAATGTTGATCAAAATCTTATCATTTGTACACTTTTCAAACATAATTCACAGTATTCTGACATCAGTAATTTAAATATTTATTCCGTAATTGGTGAAACATTTTTCTGTTCTTTTTTTTAAATGTCGGTCCACCCAGCTATTTAAGCCATTTATCTTTGAACGTTTGAAATCAATTTTCAAAGTCAGAACAACCAGGCAAAGTCACACGAAGCATGTATTCACTGACGGGCGCATTTTGAGCAGATGGCAGTGCTATCTGGAGTAGTTTGCGGATGCATGGATGAGATCCATATGGTGGTATACACATGTCATCGCTTTAATAATTAAAGCAGAATAAGTGTGCTGCAACGATGTCGCATGTAGAGCGGTGCGGTACATGGCATCACTTTTTACCAGTAAAACAAAATGGTCGTGCTACATTGCTTTCGGATCCGAATGGTGATTAACGTATAGTATCATTTTTCATGGTCACAATAAAGGAGACGACAGATCGTAGTGCATCGTCTTCATAGATATGTGTTTGTGGTCAGAATGAAACATAGGTCTTGGACTCCTTCCGTTTTATATACTGGACTTCGTCGTGTCAGTGGTAGAATTTCTCTATGAGGCAAATGACGATTTGGTGGTATTGTTACAGTGCAATATTTTGTGCATCGAAGGTGTTCACGCAAATGTTTTAGCCATCTCCAGATTGTACCGCTACTTTCAAGACGTTAAAGTGTAGCACTTGACACGATCGATAGTTTAGTGTCATCCTTTGACTTTGCACTTGATATTAATTTTTCCCGTCAGTCTCGGTATCGGTATCCATAGTGTACCGCCAATAGTAAAACTGAGAATTTTGTCTTCAGGCTGCTCGTCCGTCCATGCACCTAAACGGTCCACTTCGATGGATGGGTTAGGGCTACGATGGCGATGAATGTAAATGCAACTGTCGGTGTTAAAGTTCAGGACTCGATCTCCTAAAAATGTTGACACTTTATGTAAATTAAAGCAAGTGTGTAGGATGTCACGTACACAGATACGTCCATTGGCGGCTGGAGGTGCAAGATCTGTTGCTCCTTTGTAATTGAACAAGATCAAGTCTTTATGAAAGACTTTCACATATTTAACAGATTTCCTTTGGAAGTAACTGCTGGGTTCTGTCATGTACTCAGTCTTGGGTAAGATCAGACATTGTGCCAATTTTCAACACAGACAATTTAACATGACTTTAGCAACTGAGTGTATTTCCTTCTTTCTTTTCCACGTCTTACAAACGTGATGCATACAATAGAACGGTACTCTTAGGGCAAGGGCGTTAAATTTGTATATCGTCCAACAGAAATTGTCGCCTGAATCCAAAGTTTCGATGTCGATTACATCGAAACTCGGGGCCCCGAGTGGCCGAGTGGTCTAAAGCGCTCACCGTTACGGATCACTGCCATCTCACCTCTGTCTGCGTGAGTTCGAGTCTCAGGCTCGGCTAACGTGGGCACATGAGAAAGCCTGCCAGTAGCTTCTCGTGGGTCGGTGGTTCTTCCCTGGGTTTTCCAGGGTTCTTCCTCCACCAATTATACTGGCCGCCATGTATAGCCTATCTTTTGCTGAAAAATGGCGTTAAACCCTACAACAACAACAACAACAACAACGTCGAAACTCTCGACAATGCATCTAAACTTGAAATCGGTTTTGAACTGTCGATAGTGCTCGTTCTTCTACATTTCTACCACTTTTAATTTTTGTTTTTCTAACCTCAGGCGCCGTTGGTAGATTGGCCGTACAATACTTAGATGGCAAAGTCTGAGTAGGGACTTCCCACTTTGGTTGAGGGAACCAGATGGGGCATCCGTGAAATAAACATCCATGAGATTCGCAGACGATCTTGAGGTCTTCTAAATCTCAGCTATCCACAGGAAGACTTCCAAATTTTCTTTTCTTTACAGTATGTTGAATCCATTTTACATCCACGTAGCACATGTTATGCTACCAACGCAGATCTTAGGATTTTTATGACGAGTGACGGAGAAGCAAATCTGCACGATTTTGCAATGGTTGAGAGTTCCTTTAAACGATCTATACCCTCGAACTCTAAAAATTATTGTGGAAATTTACCTCAGCAACGGCGTAAAGTGTCCACATCTGCTCGGCAATACTTTTACATTTCTTCCTGACAAAGGTCAACGGTTTAGAAGCTTGAGATTGGTACTAAGCGTAGAAGGTTTCTCTTTATTCGGTGTGAATATTGTTGGGGTATAATCAATGAGCGCCAGGCAAATGCAGGAGGACATCATATTGATTGACATCGGTACTGAAAAATTGTGGTAAATAACTTTTGCCCATTTCTGTTATTCAAAACCTGTTAGGCATTAGACTTAAATGCATGGTCAAACAACTCATGAACTCTCTAAATTGTACCTGTCCCACTTCCATGTGGATGAGATTGTCTCCGTTCATAGTTACTTTGGGATATTTAGCCTTATTATAAATGCTATTTCCAAAGAAGTTGTCATGTATACGGAGAATTTGTGAGGCATCGTTGTAGTAGATCGATGATATTCTCCATAACTTTGGCAGTCATCTTCGCTTCAAGTGTCGTCAAAAGGGTCTAAGATCAATTCTTTAAAATCGGAAAGAGTGCGGGGTCCTACAAAGAGTTGTTCATGTCCTTTGCGGACGTCTGTAGTAACGCCTTCACTGATTACAATTTGCTATCGTTTATGCTGGTGGAAACGCATCAACACTGTCGTTTCGTGCACATACGACAGAAGCACACCCACCAACTTATATTGCTTGACAATTTACTTGGAAAACAAAAAGGGTACCCAACATGGTCTTACTGCATCAAAACACGTTGGCGGCGTTTCGACTTATGGTGCAAGAAAATAGTCAAACCCATAGGAGGGTGATATCTGACCCCTTAGAAGTGTCTGAAGTATTGTTGCGGTTAAAAGTTCATCTGGAGCCTTCTGTACAAATTTGACTTAACTGACTTAACTATACAGAAACTACTCTTCATATTTGCAGGTGTATATCACAATCTGTAGTCAAACATGCACGGGCATGAAATTGTGGAGATTGGTTTGCATATTTTCAAGCACGACTTTAGTACGTTTTACGCACTTTAATTTTTTTCATTGACAAACCTTGAGTTTTCATTCAATCAGTGATTGACACGTATTGTATGCTCGTGTAGAAAACTCTGATAGAGATTGTCAATGTTATACTGTGGTTTTCTTTGACAAGCCTCTGATGTTGGATGATGCGGTTTACCAACTGAGACTCATCGATACATCTCTGGAAAATTTATAACTAAACCTCTCACGTATTTAGCACCCTTTATATTTGAAAACACAACAATTAAGCCAATTAAGCCTTTTGCACCTAACGATCGTATTTGCGCAATAACTGTTACCCAATCAAGTGGGTCCTTGTCAAATAACAGTCGAGATGTTTCTTTCTCACTTAAGTAAATGATAGTTTAAAATTGTCGTGAGTGACATTGATTTGAGCGGAAACATCGGTGAATACCGCATCGCCGTTATGGAAACAATCTCTGACTGTATTTGTATCTGGTGCTGCAGTCAACGCTTAAGTTTTGCTTGATTCCATACCGACTTGGCATTTGCACATCAGACTAATTCGAACGGTTAATTTCTATCTGACCCTTAACAAGATTATGTGTTAGTGTATTAGATGGTCTGGTAACACCACATTGACGCAGATATTCGTCGACAAATGGAACAAAATCACCATCCATTGACTACCAAAGATGCTTCAGATGAAAGGAAAAATCCATACGTGTCCTGCACTTATAATTCTATTTTTAATTGTTTGGTACGCCTGGCTGGATTTGAGTGTCTTCTATCCAATAACAAATGCTCGCCAACGTTAAATGCAGGATCAGGTATATTTTAGCATTGAGACATGATGAAATATAAATTATTGATTATTTTGTTCTAATACTACTTACGCCTACAACTGTACTCAACTCCCGATTGCCAGATTTAAGATCGCTGAATCTGTCAACTGGTGCTGAGTCGATTCATTAATGATTTTACAAACCACAGGTGGCATACTTTCTGCTGATGGTAGTCTCGTTAGAAACAATATTTGATGGTGCTCGAATCACTAATCTTCGTAGCTGATTTCGAAAGCATTTGAGAATCTACTGCAATGACAGACTGAATGTGGAGGTATTGGCACGTATATAAAGTTTAGAGTTTTTGTTTTTTATTTATGTGTTTCTTCTTCGAATTTTTTCGTTGATCGATTCTATGTCGTACGTGCCAGAGGGACTTTCAATATTATACCTTAAAGTGCTGTTTGCAGGCAGGCCACGAATTGGTTGCAATCGGATATTAGGCCAACTGCAATAAACACGTAGCGACTCAAGTGCTGTCTCAGGTGTGGGCCATAACCCCGCGATAACAGGTGCAGTAAAGTCACAATGAATACTGGTTTTGATGATGAGATTGTAGTCTTCAAGGTAACACTTTGGGTCATATATTACAACTTCTAACATCGCAGCCAATATCTCAACACGAGGTGTTTTCACACCTTTCAAGCGTTTAAGAAGTCTCAGTAGGTGTACGAATTTCGTTCTTCATATGCGTTATTGATATCTTCAACAATCTAATGCATCAGCGCGCGACGTTTTTCAGTCCATGATGTGATTAATGGCCAGTTGCTGGCAAATTCATGAAGCTTCACTGACGACTTCAGGTGCGTTGTTGTTCGCGCAAGCTGATCCACAAGTATTTCCAATAGATCCACGAGGTCATTAGGGTCACATAGTCAACATTTTCCTTCTTTCATTCGCTTAACATCCACTTATGCTTTTGCTTTTGTTCCTGATGCCGCTTGCTTAGTTGTTCTTCAGCTCATCTGTTTTCAATTCTTCCGGAGTGAATGGGGGAGATACACATCATCGCTCCAGCCACTTATTAAAGATTTTTGATGTATCTTATTCCATATTTCTAAATCATCGCCCTGTGATGATGAGTTTAGGATGTTGCTGATACAGTCTACTCTGTTCCTCATCAGTAAGGGTGCAAAAGGTCTTTCTATTGGTTGCTTTACCTTTTGCTGGTTTAGTTAAGCCGTCGCTCTTTTTGCTTTTCTCGAGGAGGCATAGGTAATTGGTTTTCTGGTGTGGGTGGAATAGACCTTTGAGGTATATGTGCAGCATGGGGAGGCACGGGTGATTGGTTTTCTGGCGTGATTGGAACAGACCTTTGAGGTATATGTGCAGCATCTATTTGTTGTTCTTATTGTTTACGTTGCCGATCTTCTGCTGCAACATATTTGGGTCAGAATCTCTAGGATGTTGTTGTGATTGTAATTATATCACCCGTTTAGGTGTGAAAGTTGCTGTAAAATATATCCATAAAATTTCACTTTTTCCTCGCAAATGCATTATAATATCTGAAAAATTAAATGTTCTGCATGTTTACCTCTGACCCTGGATATGCATTCCCTATTATGTATCTGTGACTTGTTCAAAGTCAGGTAATGAATCAATTCAATAAAAACAGATCGGCGATTGGAACTCTGAAATAACATCATCCTTATCGTTTTGATACTATAGAGAATGGATTCTAAATGGTCTTTTGCTTGTTGTACATCATTAACAGGTTTTGAAAGCTGTCTATGGAAATTAATAGTCCATATGACGCTGCAGGAGTATTTTGTTTGACAGGCTTCCAGAATTCACAATAGACTAAACTTTGAGATATGCTTTAAACAGCAGAGATTAAACACATTGGTATATCTATGAACGGCGAGATATTGAGCTGAACAACCGCATGTAGGTACATATTCATGTTTACTAACTGGGTATTTTGTCATTACGTCGCAGTGTCACCATCTGCTATTATGATGGAATCATTTACCTGACCACTTGTTTCGTTCATTTCACAGTTTGTGTGCTCATGAATGATGTATATGTTTGTGGTTGCTGTTAAGTTAGTGTGACCACTCTTTATTGTTTCATTTACGCTTTAAATCATATGCTTAATTTCTTTCATTTAATATCATTTATTTGGTGTAATATTTGGTCGTGTCGCTGATATTTTGATAGTGTCATATGATATTTGTATTCGATTATCATATTTATTTATGTGCATCGTTTAATTGTAATTACTTCGCTATCTTTATTTTATTTTGACTTTGTGCACTTCATTTAAATGTGATGTATTAATATAGTGTTAGTATAAGTTCAGTCGTCATCGCTTCTTTCGCTTAGTTTTTAATTTATTTCACGTTGAGTATCATGCAACTTTTGTATGTATCGTGTGTGCATCACTTGTTATATTCCAATGTGGACCATTTTTTTCTTTTTGTCTTCGCACTTTTCTCTTTTAGATTCATTATAGCGTTTCTTTGCCCATTGGTAACTTGCATGTTTTGCTTTAATTTCAAATTTTACGCTGAGATGACTGTCCATACTGTCACATTATTTAGAGTATAAACCGAAACTAGGAGCTACAAGAAATAAAGACACGAATAAAAAATTGAAGTATTGTAATTTGTCTTAAGACCAATGCCCATTTAGTAGAGAAATAATTTCAGCTTAGTAATGTTTGGTTTGCATTGAACATAGAAATACCCTCATGATGTCCATTAATTGGTCAGCGCAATATGTTCTTTCGTCGATGAGTCATAAAACATTGTTCTGAAAAGCAGTAGTTCACAATATCAGTATTCAGTATCCTGCTTTTGACAAACTCTTGTCTATGGGATTGTATAAGGTTCAATTTATTTTAGTTTGCATTTAGTTTTTCTCGGACTGATTTATTTACACACTTGTTTAAACTTTGCAAGTGAAAAATCTCTCACAACTTTTTACTGGTATATAAGTATGCAAATGAACTGTTGTCCTAGTTATTATGACTTGAGGTTAATAATATTCGCTTTATAGTTTATATCATGAGATGGAGAAGACTAGGAATGTATAAAACTTATTTGTTTTTTTCATCTTAAGGAGAGTTGTAGTTTGCATAACATGATTATATTTATGAAAGGTTTCTGATTCAAATTTTGTATGTGACTTAATGAACACTGAGTTAATTAACAATTGATCTATCAGCAAACATTGTCAAGGAAACGAATGAGTTAAAAATGTTTCACTGTTGAGAGATGTAGGCCATATAGACCAATTGTATGAAGGTTTATTGCACAGTATATAAAAACAAAACAAGGTAAGCCAAAAGAATGTCAAGCCCATTTTCAAATCCAAAAAAGGTAAACACTTATGCACTAGGGTATGCACCGTAATCGTTGGAAAGACACATACCACTAATATCCGTTCCTTGATTTTATTTCATGCTTATGGTAAGATTACTTGGCAATGATATTCACTGTTTACCTTCATGTTCAAGTGATCATAACAATGACGAGCTTGATGTGTCATATGTTACAGCAGGGATGGCCCAAGAACATGCTGACTCCTAACATTGAAACCAAAATTACCTTTAACTCTAAGATGGGAAGCGTATCGCTGATTTGAGGTTTCGCCATCGGATCAATGCCAAGTTGTTTTGGTGCAAAGATTATACCATGTTTTCTTATACACTCTATGTTACATTTGGAACCTTTATATTTTCTGATTGCGAGACCTATTGTTACGTGCCAAGAGAGACAGCTGCATACAAGGTAATTACTAGTAATCATCTCATCGCTGTGCTCCGGGTGTAGGTTCATCCACATTATGAAGATCGTAACGAGAAATCTTGACTGACAGACTGCAAGACACGTACACGTTATAGCTATGATAACATCTATACGATATTAATATGCTAAAGGTGTATAATTGCTTATTAAATTATTGTAAATGCAGAACGTGTGTTTAATAGTATATTAACCATTTGTTATGCTATTATGTTATATTATTATATTGTATTGCTCGTAATGTTATAATATTATACTGTATGGCTCATAATATAGTTGGGGTTAGGTATTCATAGCTCATAAGAAACCTTGCTCCTACTTAACTGGATTTTACTTGCTACTTGTGAACTTTAACTCCTGCGTTTATGGGCAATATACTTAAAGGTTTTTTTCCTTCTTTTCTTATAAATTGCAAACCAGAGGATCTGATCCTAATTGGGGGTAGGTGGTATGGTCTTGAGTTTGAAAAGTGAAAATAAGAGTTGGTTTTGACTGAATTAGGTCGCATACGCCTTAAATGTAAAGTGTAACTTGTAAGGAAAGGTATTGGTTGTAAGCATCTTATTTTCACTTAGAGAATACGTTGATTGTTTTACATAATCAAAATAACATTGATGTGCGCATATCGTTGCAGCAACTACGACAATAATACAGAGCTCAAAATTGAAATTTCAGACACATGCCGTGGACAAGGGATTTCATAAGTATCCAGTAACATGTGTCCAAAAAGGCCCTATTTTAACTATTATTTTGAATCAATTATGAAACTACTGTACTTTAAATACGAAAATACATAAATACAAGTCATATGAAATTGAGTCATATGTTTTCGCCTCTCAAATTAAATCATGTTTTTTGTCCAGGTCCTGATGTCAGCCAT
Source organism: Megalonaias nervosa (assembly GCA_016617855.1). Lineage (NCBI taxonomy): Eukaryota > Metazoa > Mollusca > Bivalvia > Unionida > Unionidae > Megalonaias > Megalonaias nervosa. The sequence continues at coordinate 85,553 of JAECUM010014923.1, read as the reverse complement.
TGAGTTGCCTACCCCAATAATGTTTCGGGAGAGAAGGCCTTGCAACTTGTTTTAAAAATAGTGCCATTATATCAAATTTGTATTTTGCATATTTATTCTTGCATAGAAATTTATGGTACCGAACATTAGCGGCGAGTATCAGGATTTTGGTGATGTTCCTTTAAATACAATACAAACAAACGTACACACCGCCAACGTATTCTGAACACAAAACAATCCGTTCTAATTCTGTCTGACCTTCGCTTCATGTCGATATGTAATCCACACTTCTTGGTTCCAACAAGGTCCGGTTTAATGATGTTAAATGTGTCCAGCTGTTATATAACCTTATTCATGAGCCTTGTCTTGATCTAACTACTTTGAAACATAATTTAAAATGCTATCTAAAACGTATGTATTATAAAAATGGTTAGAGGTTTTATGCAGGATCAGCTGATCCTTAACTGTACAATGCAGTTTTTTTCTACGCCATTATTGTGCACTCGGAGAATCGTATTTCATATTAAGTGTAGAGACTATACTTATTTTCTTTGAATTCTGACATAGCGTAAAAACAATAATTTTCTTTTGAAATTACTGTAAATGCTGAACAATATTTAATAGCATACTAGTCATTTGTTATATTATTATATTGTAATGCAGTTGGGGTTAGATGTTCATAGCTGTTAAGAGACCTTGTACCTACTTAATTTGGTTTTATTTGGTAATTGTGAACTTTTAACTACTGTGTTTATGAGCAATACACTTAAGTTTTTTCTTTCCTTGTTTTCTTTTATATTTCAAACCCATGGATCAAACCTAAACTGGGTGTAGGTGGTGGAGCTTTTGATTTTGAAAAGTGAAAATAAGGTTGGTTTTGACTGAATTAGGTCGATATATCTAAAAAGTCAATTCTAACTTGTAAGGAAAGGTGTTGGTTGCAATCATTCTATTCTCGTTTAGAGAATATATTGATTGTTTTACAAAATGCAAATAACATTGATGTATGCATAACGTTGCAGCAACACCGATAATAATATAGTGCTCAAAAAAGAAATTTCAGACAGATTCCATGGACAAGGGATTTCATAAATATCCAGTAACAAGTGCCCAAAATGGTCCTATATTTGCTATCATTTTGAATTAAATTTGAAACTATTGTACTTTAAATACGAAAATGAATAAACCAGAGTCATATTAAATTGAGTCATATGTCTTCGTCTCTCAACAAAATTAAGTTAATTGTCCTGGTGATGATGTCAGCCATAGGTCTGTTTGAATGCATCTGCTCCCTTGATAATGCTGCAAATTGTCAAACTTTCTTGACCAAAATTGAATTTATAGATGAAATAGGAGAAGTATTGATGTTTTATACCAGTCAGTAAACACAGTATTTCTCGTTCATAATCAGGTTGTATTATAATACACTGGATGTGTCACAATGACCGACAACACTCATTCCATACTAACAGAATCAGTGTCTTAAAACACTCTGATCTAAATGGATAAATATTTAGACACAATGTGACTATCCCAATTCAATAGTGTGAAAATAAAACCAAACAAACAATAAAAACACTGTGTGTGGGGAGTTATATATTGCTATTCCTCTAGCTGTGTTTTATAGTCAAACAATCATATCGGTATTGCTCGATCTATTTAACAAACAATACATTTCCATTGAAGTATGAGCAAGGGCGGCATATTATTATTTATGCTGTAAAAATGATTTCTAATTATAGTGAAGGAATGAAATACTGTGAACAGAATTAGACCTGATCCCCATTCATGGATATCGTACTACGCTTTGTACACACAGTCTAATGAGCTTAATACAATTAAATATACGATCTTTATAAAGTGGAGGAACCAACAGCTGGAGCTCATCAGTGAGATAGTTACTAATAATTACCATGTCTTTCAAGAACTTCAAACAACGAACGCAGCATTTCGTCAGAGAACCGTAAGGTCCTTTAAGGTATATTAGATATCACTTTTATGGACAGGCCTATAATACGAGAGGGATGCAATCTAGATTTGGAGATAACCCGGGGCCATGATATTAACTATTTTAGCTCTGGTATGTATCCCACTGTTGAGTTATTGTTACGTATTACATGTTCCCCATGAATATAAGTTAGATATAATTTAAAACGCATGTTATTATCAACGGCCATACTCAAGATTAAGGCAGTTTGTGGCGTCAAAAATGAGCTGAAACACCACTTCTCAGTTTCTGACAACCAAATAAGGTGCACGTATCTGGAAAATTCATGCAAAGTATCCTAACAATTCTATATCAAATTTCTTTTACATATTTTTGACATTTAAGAAACAGTAAAATGGTTGTTGTTAGAAAAACCTGCGAGAGTGTCCTCGCTTGGATACGACAAAAATACGGTTACAAGTAGTTTACATCCCTGACTGGCTAGCCTCTGCGCAAGAACAGGTAGGTTCCTTATCTGTACACTCGTCTGATCGGCAACTCCATTTCCCTATGGAACACGGGACATTACACATAAATGGGGCAGGGAAAGATATGCCAATTGCAATGTCGTATATGAATGTCTTCATGCAAATAATTTTGACTTACCATTTACGCAAAAAGTTTTAGATGCATTGGATGTATGTTATTTAGAAGAGTTGTGGTTTATGTGGCATAACATATTTTAAGCAATACGTCTAATATAAAGACTATTGAATATTTGGCCGTCTAAACTTAGAGTTATGTTTGCTAAATTCAGGTTATCGTCTCTTAAACTACGAATTAAAACAGACTGCTACGTTCAAAATAAAATTTAAAGAGATTATCAATATTGCAACATTAATAATTTAGAAGATTCACTTTGTATTACTTGACCATCATCTCCTGCACCATTATATTGGTTAGTATTTGGATCTTTCACCCCTTACATGTATCATAACTGCATTTCTCAGACACAGATTGATGAGTTTCAGTCTGAAAAGGCATCTGTTATTTTCTTTTCTGTTTATTAAATTGTCAGCATTTTATTATAAGCGATATGAATCCTACAATCAATTAACGCCTAGATTTCTCTATTAAAAAGCTGTTTTGTGATCCCTGATAGATATCTATCCTCTAAGTCTAATCACATTTTCATTCAGTGCCTTCCTGGCATTACGGATTTGATTCTTTATCATGTTTGGATTCTCCATATTGCCTTTGGACCACTTCCTATCTCTTTAAAGTAGTGTGATTTGAAATCGATGTTTCTTTATGTTGATGTCAATGTATTAAGGTTTCAATTAAGAACTACTAAATAAGGGAAGTGCAACTGTTTATATCTAGAAAGATGTGGCGCTATACCAGCTAAATATCATGAAATATATTAATTAAAATGGTCACGCTGAAAATTTCAACAGAAAACGTGATATTCCATAGAAGAAAATAAACGTTATCCTTCTGACGTTTAAACTGTTGTTTGTTTATATACACATATTATATAACTTTTGAACTAATTGATTCCGCTTGCTCACTCGTATATGTGAAGCATGAGAGATGAGTATGTTTCGATAAACATCCAGGATATCGGTTGATAAATGAATATGATACTGATTTATGTTGACAAATCAAATCAATATATCACTCATGTGTTGACACAAATCATGCATAACTGATCTCGCTTAATGAAAACTACATCACTTGTAATTATTTGTTAAGAATTAATGCTTTCGACGAATCGATTGAAGAAAGATGTCATTTGTTATTTCTGTTATTGAGTGTTGTATAGGGTACGACTTTCAATTGTTTACAGATTAGTTTGAGAGACGACAGTAGGAATGACAGTTACGGTCTCAAGAGATTCAATCCCCATTAATTTGCAGACTGAACAAAAATCTCATTTCCTCAGTTGTGTTAAGCGTGTTCTCTAGATTAAATCACTCTGGTTTTGTACTCTTACATAGTGTAATGAGTCGAATTTTGAAGAAGTACTGAATCTTCAAGCTGAATAAAATTTGGTCATAGTCAAGCCAGAAAAGTCTTTGAGGAAGGTCACTTTGACATTTCCCTTATTTCATCTGTGAAAGATTAAAGAGCCTACGTTTAAGCTTCATAGGAATTGACCCAGTCATTGTAACGGTATCTTGGAAAAGTGCATTAGAGCCAACGACCGTATCTGTTTGGAAGAACCGCTTGTCAAATAATCGATCTTCAAAGGAAAGTTGATTGTAACATATTCTAGGCTGTCAAAATCTAATGAAAGACAGGATTATGTTGGGGAAATATTTAGGAACAGTTGCTTTTGATTGGGCAGTTAAAATTAAGGCGTACGCTTTGGAAGTACTGAGAATTTAAAGGTACCGACTTGCTCAAAATTCTTGAGTCAGAAATTTGTCTTGGGAGAAGACAAAAGCCCGAATCCGGTGGTAAACCTGAGAATAGTGTTTTCCTCGTTAACAAGTAAAGAGGTCAGATAGGTGTCTTGAAAGGAATAGCCAGGTTATAGTTCTAGGACGCACGATTTGTGTGGAAAAGAAACAGCATTAAGGGAACAGTTTTCTATATCCCTTCCCGAGGAACCCGATGAAGACAGTTCAAGAGAGAATTCCGCAAATAAAGAGTCCTGAATAGAAAGAGTCAGAGAAAGGACCAAGCATACACGCGTAGACGTTGGATATACAAAGTCAAGAAATGAAGAACGCTAGGTGATGCAAGTCGGGCGTGGACATTGTTCTCGTTTCACCACTCGTTACTATGATGAACGAATCCGTAAATTGAACACTGCTATTAAATTCCATTAATGTAAATCTGTTGGATTGAACTTGCAACTTAGTTTATATATTAATTTATTCAATTTTATTTTATTTTTATTGTTTAAGGGGGCTCGTATTTCTTTATTGCTTCTCAACAGTCTTTATCGGTTCTCTGTTAATGTTCTTTCTATCCACTCGCACTGGGCAATAATATCGAGGGAGGTCATCCTCTAGATAACGATCGCCAAATCAGTAAAAGAGGGGCACGCCACGACAACCCCTTTCCACATAGATTAATATATTTAGAATATCATATGGTCGTAATTCATTGACGATATGTTCCTTATTTCTTGTTTTGTGAGGGAAACATTAACGAGATGATACAAATCTGAATCAACCTCTTTATACTGAGAGTTTTCATAATTATGTTTTAAAATCTTCTTTAAGTGGTAGAGAATTATCAGTATAATGAAACAGGGCGATCAATACTTTTGTAGATTCATTTCTAATATGTTTTCATAATCTGCCTTTAATAGCACATATTGAAAACAACGTGTTTACGTGTCGGCCATCCACAATGAATCCATACAGGCATACGAATCTTTAATTATATTCACCATTGTACTCATCCATCTCTGACAACCTGTGTCAAGGCATTATATAATTTGGTCACAAATATAAGGTAGACTTGTCAGGTTTAGGTTTATTATCGATAGTCCATACCAGCGGCTAATTTTCATACATTAAATAGAAACACAAGAAAACGATAATTATTATTTGAAAAAGACTATGTTGGAATACATTCGAACATTCGAACAATTCAAGAATGGTAGTGTGAAGAAAACGTAGCTGAGTGTTACTCAACAAAATTTACTTTCATAGTAATCTCATGGATAACTATCTACAACATGCTAAGAGGTGATGAAAGCAAAACTGAAGTAGTTTGATACATCGCAAAAACTAATTGAATGTTATTATAGAAAAGCTTCAGTTGCCTGATGCCATACCTGCTATATTACTTGAACAATTACAAAGTTATATAAATGTTGTGTTCACGTCTTTCTTAGTTAAGGTCATAATAATGGTCGGCAAGGACGAAATCTAATACCAATATTCCATAGTTATTTTGTAAGAACTACAACGACATTTCAAGCAGCTAATACATGTTGTGATCTAAATTACAACGACATTTCAAGCAGTTAAATACATGTTGGGATGTACATTACAATGACATTTCAAGCAATTAAATATATGTTGGGATCTAAATGACAAAGAAACTGCTAATTAGGCCATCTTAGGCATTCACATTGTCACCATGTAATGCACTACATTTCATAAATATGTTTAATCAAATGAAGAAAGTGTTTTCTCAGTGTACATATATTGCTTTGATATGACTTACATTCGGTAGTTACAAATTAGTTTAGAAACTCTTATCATTTATTCCGTTTGCGCACACTGTACCCAACTATTTTGTGTATTCTTACCAAAAGCATTATTGCAGACAGGGTACTTATAATCGGCTCGATGAATGCATTGGGCACCTGGATGGCAGCAATAATCCCAGTGGTTGTCATCATCAATATAGCACCAATAGATTTCCCAGCTGTGATGGCCACATTGATGCGAGGAACGGCAAGTATGACGAAGTGCAGTTGTCTTACCAGGATTACCACAGTTCTTATCATAAGTTCCACTCTTACAAGTCAAGACATATATGTCATCATACTTGCAGGGTGTATCGCAACAATAATCCCAGCTGCCGTCAGCGTCCGTGTAGCACCAGGTGTAGGAATAGTTATGTCGTCCACACTTGTGGTCGGCCCGGCACGCGAAGTTACTAATCGTATCGTTGCCACTCTTCAGACCAATACACAGTGAAGACACAAGCAGCACAATGCTGATTAGGATTAATGTAGAAGTCATGTTTCCGAGTCAGACCTAAAATAGAGAGGGTATAATGAATCAGGTCGTCTAATTGTTTCATTTCCAATATTGCATTCCCATGGGGATGTAACTTTCGCACCGTTTCAGCTTTCACTATCCAAGTTATAGCATGCGACAGTTAATATAATTCTGCTCGAATATATATATATATATATATATATATATATATATATATATATATATATATATATATATATATATATATATATACTTTTGTAAACGTTACATCTTTTTGTCCATTAGTGTTACTTGTAAAAGTGGAGAGTCACCAGTTGCAAATATTTTAAGATACTTTATGTTGCAACCTGGTGTCCATATATTCTATTTTTAAACCTTCAAATTATCAAATATTGTTAGCTTACACGTTTGGTGACACGTAAGAAAACAACTATCTCCCATACTTATGGTCCATAATCCTGGTTGGAAATTATTTATCTTTTCTAATTTCTAATTACTTAGCAGCTTTCAGCTTAGGAGTCTCCTATTACATTGACTTTAGTTTTGAAATAGAATTATACCCACGTACAAGAGTAATATTTCATAGCATATATATTCGTAGTGAAGTAGCATTTTGCCACCCACCAGAATTGCAATACTATATCCACTATAACGCACATATACCGCTTGCTTTAAATGAAATTAAATATTGTATGTATTTTATTGTCTACGCAATGTCCAGATATAAAAAGACTGATGTGAAGTGGGTCAGAGGAAACCAAGATTAACTTTTTAGGTGCAACTAACAATAGGCCCAGGAAACTTCTTTTCGTTCCCTAATCATCAAAGGTCGCAAACAAAAGCCAACTATCTTTTGATTTAGGTGAGTTTCATCCATTGACTATTTAAAGTGTGATAACCTGTTTTCTGCCCTAAGTATACCAATTACCCTTAAAATAGTCAGTCGCGTTTTTTATGATTACATGTAAGCTGTCAATTACTAATTTTATTTAGGAACTTCTTCCATTAATACTGAAATAAGGTGTCTGCGTGTTGAGTGCATGTACACGTTTGCAGTTTTCTTGACTTGTGCTCAATACTAATACATCTTGGTAGCATATTACTTCTACTAAAGATAATACGTTTATAATAATAATAATAATAATAATAATAATAATAATAATAATGATAATAATAATACTAATACTACTACTACTACTACTACTACTAATAATAATAATAATGGTATTCGGTCCTTAGTACATAACTTTTTCATGAACCAAGTTTGAGAGCTGTACTTGCCTTCAGAGGTCACCTGTCTCCAAAGACCACATTTGACTTTTCCCATAGGTGGCTGCTGTCGACCGGCTTAATGATAATGCTTTCGAGCTTGTCAAACATTTCATTCAACTCTACATACAAACAGGGCCGTAGAGACCGATCACGGGCCCTGGGGTAAGAAATACCCGTGCACATGTTTATCAGTATGGAATATACCCGCCGAAACGCAATTTGTGCTTCTTCAATAATGTGTTTACCTGTAGTCAATTCGTGCAAAAGCTTATTTATAACAGGAGTAAAGATCATAGTATTAATCAATAATATACCCCTGGAAATTATTTGCATCCTCTAAAGAGCTTACATGATCATATTCAGAAGAGATTCCTCATTTTCGCGTCATCAACAAATGTGTCTGCATATAACGGGATCTTAAAATAAGAATACCACTCTAAGCCAGGTATATTATATTTGCTAAAATACGCCCCGCTACTACATAATCTTAGCGTTTAATATGTGTGTTGATTGCCTTTCAAGGAAACATATACAAGCTCTGCTATCTTTATAGGTTTATTTCTTTCTGTTACATCCACCTTGGTGATAACTTATAATTTGTTTGTGGTGATGTACTTTATGAAAGTGACTGGTCTTCGCTACCATGAAAATCAATATGAGATATAGTGAGATATCTAACAATTTGTGAAAATCATTTGTACAAAATGTAATGTACGTTGGAATACACATTATAAATGGCAGGTTTCGTGATGATTTTGATGACAAATTTGTATGCATAGGCAAAGAAGGCGCCAGCACTGAAGACTACATGGATGCGTTCCCATGAATTTACTAGTATATTAAATACCATACTTCCATGTTAATACACTAAGGAAAGTGCACCCTTCCAATAAAGCATACCAATTGTATTTGTAATATTCAGAGGAAACAGCAAACAGTGACTATTGAAATGGTGAAATGTTCTCACCAATTAATATATATTTTAAAAAGATGAGTTCTAGGAACTGTTTTGTGTTAATTTTGTGTGAGTGGCTCCTACAATCAATTGAAGAAACTCTTTAAGAAGACGTATTTCTCGATTTTCAAGACGTCATCTGTACTATGTACTATTAACATATTTCACATAAATTATGTCACCGTCTATGTAAGCTAACAAACTTAAACTGAAATCATCTTATATGAGCTTGTACCGCTCCGTCATCTTGTCATCCTTTACACTGTTTGACAAATAAACGGCTTTAAGTAGTGTTGTAAAGTTTGCTTTGAACCGCATATATTGGTAGTGCTTTGAATTGTATTCCCTCTTGTACGATCATTTCTGACAAACAAAGCACGAACATTTACCATCTGATTGGCTGTAGGTGACAATATAGCATATATATATATATATATATATATATATATATATATATATATATATATATATATATATATGTGTGTGTGTGTGTGTGTGTGTGTATGTGTGTGTGTGTGTTTGTGTGTGTGTGATCAATATAGCTTCATTGATTTTCATTTTGTCTCTGTTATAACACCCTTTATCCATTTTTGCAGATTTGATTAAATATCCTATATTCTAAAAATTAATTGATTAGTTTTGACTTCCAGCATATTAATCTATCAAGATAAAGTTTTGTTGTTTTCATTATGCCAGGACCATGAGTCAAAACAAATCATTCAAAGTTTTGTCTTACCTTGCTCTGATTCTTCCAGTGTCTCACTACCTATACATTTCTGCATCTTTTGTACATCTTTCAACTGTGACCATCAAAGTTTGCATTTTACCTGGATCAATGGCAGGGATTTCCAATGTTTTAACTCCGTTGTTTTGTTAACTCTTGCATTAATTCTGTGAACATAGTCTAATGTCCAAGCTTTATACAGTAGTGCTAATTGGGTGTTTGCCTGTCATCAGGTCTGATTCCTTTGCGCCATTCAAGCAATCCAAAATATGGTTATTCTAGTGTATGAATAATATTAATTTCGATCTGTCTGTGTAGAACCAAGGTATTACTTGAACTATATCAATTGTGTTTGTATGCTCTCTATTATTGAGTGTAATCTAGTAGATTATGTTTATTGCTTTTAAATTCGATATGTCATAGTGATTTCGTAAGGTATGGCAGGTCCATAGAAGTTAGAAATGTTTGTGTTTTCTAGCATATACCATGCACAGTCAAATCATCAGGGGTGATGGTATAATAATTTTCGTCTCTAGTGCAGCTTTACAATGTTGCATACAAATATCTGTATAGGATTTTTGAGATTTGACGGATGACGGTTAGATGTAAGCCATTAATATGTTGTAAACGTTTACACACCGGCATTTAAATAATATACCCGTCTTTTAACTGATGCTCGATTTTTTCGTCATGCCTATCCTGTTAAACTCCTCTAAAGAGATCCATTCACAAAGCATCAAATGAGTTTTGTCTGAGTTGCCCTTTCTTAATTTTGTAATTTGAATGTCGCAAATAGTACGAAGCACGATAAACTGACACATAAAGTATACTTGCTTTATAGTTTCCTCAAGACGGTGTCGATCAGGATTGGTGTCACAGATGGTATCTCTCGTCAATCACTTCTTGAATGATTATTATTGATTCAACAAAACAAGTGTCGCAGAGTGTAAATAATTGTCGTAACAGCTTTGATTACATTGACAACAACTTTGTATTCTTCTGATGCCTCTGTGACGTGTGCTGTGTTGTGGTTTGTTTAATGTTTCTTTCGACGTTCGTACTGCTTTTATAAGGCGGCAAATTGTAAATAAAAATTGACTATAGTGGTCAGATTAACTCCAAAACTCGATGTTGATAATACAAATTAGTTTTCTTCCGTACTTAAATATATTAAAAGGTTCAGAAGAATTTGCCCCAGTTTCCGACTGACGTGATTAACTGGAGTTTACTCGGCTTTTATCTAACATTACCTGTGGATTGGTTCTCCTCCAGGGCATTTGCTGACGTATTATTGAGATAGTTAGAGCCTAGGTCAGTGAAAGGGCATTTTTAAAGTTTAACCTATTTATGGCTCGATGAACTTTTACCCAGGTGTTTAGATCGAAAGGAAAAACGTTCGTTTGAGTGTAGTTTATATGACCATTATAGGCAGCTAAACGTTTGAAAAGAGCGAATTTTGTAAACAATTTGAAGCATAAAATACATTATATGAAAAGGCAAATTGATGCATAATATGTACAAGACAGATAACTGCATCCACAATCTAATTGATGCCGTTCATGTGTGCCCAATCACTCAAACTGTCAGGGACTGATCTTACACGATATGTTGCAGCATCGTATTCCGAGTCACCCATACACAATAATCTCTCGAATATCAAACTTCCTGTCTAACACAAAATATACACATTTTGAGATAATGCAGTTTTAGGTAGTGATTGTCACTCTCATCAAGCTCCTAATCGTATCTGTAAAAGGTAGATAAATTGGATACTGATGCACTTTAACTGCATCCTGATTTCCAGCTACATTGACACCATAAAATACTTAGAGCTCTAATATCCATCATCTATCTTACTGCCATTAAATATTTTTACAAAACTATATCGTCGTTAAATCAAGATTTGGCAGATATGTTTCATGCAATTTTCAGTAAGCGCAAAAATAAAACAAATTCGCACTTAGAAATTGTTAATATAACATACATTCATTTTAAATTAGCTACTATTATTTCCATCATGCTTTCACTTTTGATTGGTATAAAGATACATGAAAACTCTATTATAAATCATTAATAACATCCAGTGAAAACACCGATATGGCTATTGATGATAAAGTATCTACTATCAATGGCAATGAATTTACTTTTAACTCAAATGAGGGAGATTGTGATTGAGAGCTCAGGTTTGTAAGTACCTTGGAAGCTTATGTATGATTACATGGAGTGTCGAGTGGTCTTAAACAGATCTTGCAAACCACTAACTCGTAGCTGAGCCATCTATCTGCCCTCCTGGCTTCAGCCTTCCACGTCATCTGTGGACAATGCTGAACCGCTTTCAGACAGGACAGGAGTAGTAAAGGAAAACCAGGTTTCTAGCTCAACCCAACCAAAACACACTACCCCCTCCACCCCCCTCCCACCCCCAACCTGTTTTTCCTTTACTACTACTCCCACCCCTTTACTACCCCCCCCCTCTACACATAAACTTTAACTACGTTACCTAATAATTTATATATATAGCACTTGTTTACCTAATAAGGAAGTCAGGTACACAGGTAACTTATCAAGCATAACAGTAGAAGATATAGCCACTTGTTTACCTAATAAGGAAGTCAGGTACACAGGTAACATACAAGAATAACTATTGCATGAGTAACAGACATTGTGTAATTTTTCAGTACGTAATGAGCATGCGTAGAATATTCTCGAACTAGATTGAGTGCAAGCATATAAAAGGCAAAACGCGCTTTATAAATCAGTTTGCAGGAGTTTGACCAGTACGAAAGATCATGCGGAAATTATTACACTTGAACGAAAACGCATAGCGTTTGGGCGGATATTCACAAAGCGAGAAAGGTAAGTGATATTATCTATATCTCATTACCAATGATTAATTTTTCTACTGTTGAAATTAAAAATATTTCATTATCACGATTATAGAGACTAAATTTTACTTTACCGCTCACACATCGACGGGACTCAAACAAATCTTTTATTTGAGGTTTGTTAAGAGGATATTTTTTATCGATAAAATATATTTTTGATGTATCAAGATCAATTGTAAGTTTCGTATATTTTTGTTGGCTGATCGGATTGTGAAAGTTTTTAAATTCCGCTAGCAACCTTTGATATAATTGTTCTAGGTAATTGAAATACTCGCTGTCATCAGATCTGATAAGCGAAAGTTTTAGCTTGTCATGAGTTCCACTAAAACATATACCTGATGTTTCATTGTTAATTTCAACTGTCAATTGTTTGCCGTCCATCATTAGATATTTGATCTTGCTATTGTAGCTATTTATCATTGTCAAATTTTCAAACATTATTTTATAAGTTTAGATAAAATTTCAGTTGGAAAAGATAATGTCAAGTATAGATCTATCATCATAACAATACCCAAGTGCAAATGTATCTATCCCATTTTCGCAATAACGTTTGTCATCAAAATTACATAATCCACGTTTGATAATGACATCTGTTTCGAGTTTATGATGTTTCGCTCGAATAGCCATTGCTCTTATAAAACTAACACCGCCATCAGCGTCGAGTGCGTATTTATAATCATCAAATTTCATAAATTTTTTAACGAAATCGCGAGGCAGACCTTTTGCTTTTTTCGTTATTTTATTATTATCTAACAATACGGCGTACATTTTACTGCGCAATCCGATAAAGTATTTGATAATGCTCGAGTTCATTTCATCTTTGAACTTACCAATAACCTTTTTATTTGTATCGTTATGAAATTTACTGTCACGTGGGTAATCGGAAAGATCAAACAGATGTCGATTATCATATATATCCTGATAGACGTCCTCACATTCAATTTCGTACACGAGCGAATCGGTATCAGTAAACAACAGTCTACTAGCCGGCCATTGATTTTTAACAAAATTATAATGAAAATCGTACATGAGCCACTTTGATAAATCTAACACGGAAGCTCCAACGTAGATCGGCTTGTTTAGTTTTAGATTTGTTTTTCTTCTTTGTATCGCAACAAGATTCTCATTAAAAATTTTCATGCTGACAAAATCATCGTCTGACACAAGTTTGTTTCTGCGATTGATATCATTAACTAGCTCGATATTTTTACGTTTCCTAATATTTTCCATTGTCTTACCAAAAACGGAATTATTCATGAGCTTAAAGAAGTTTTTCTCAAAATCAGTTTTTGCTGCAGCTCTTCTTGAAGTGTTCGAGTTAATATAATCTCTCATCCAAGGTGACTGATTAAATTTTAGTACACGATGAACTTTCCTCAACACAAGACCAGCATCTACTGCTTGTTTTAAAAGTTTGTAATGTAAAACATAATTTTTCTTATCGAGTAAATTTGGTACTAGCTTTTTGACCATAGAATTTTGTCTTGGTGATGCTGACGCCTGTTGTTTTGCAGATAATAAACTATAATCTATGATCATTGATTCTGCGCAGAAAGGATAATCGTTATGCAGTTTGTGTAGCGAAGTTGGATAATCGAGATCAACTTCAACGAAGTACGAAACATCGTTGGGTATCTTTTTTTCTGTCTCTGATAGAAATTGATCAACCGAGATCCAATGAAATCCGCCAAAAGGCATTGGTTCGGCCATAGAATAAACGTACAAGTTATTGCACTCTTGATAAACTATATACTTCGAAGGAAGATTAGGATTATACTCTTTTAAATATTTGTTGTTTGCTTCAGCATATTTCTTCGTTATCACGCTAATACCGCCTCTGATACCTTTTTCAATAAAATTGAACATATCAACGTCAGTCAGTAATTCTAACCTTACCTTGCTAAACTTTAGTAGAGAATCCCAAGACAACCCCGGGGCAGAATAATACGAGCAGGGATCTAATCCGTAATTATTATAACTTACTTCTCGAAAGCTTTCAAAAACATCTGCTAATAATAACACGTCAGTTTTCAAGTATAAATCATGATAATCACCAAAAGTCTCACAATCAAATTCTTTCCAGATATTTTGTGCATATTTATACTCGTCATCGGTTATATTTTCATTTTTAAGTTGTGAATAAAATTTGTCTTTGTCAGGTAAAGATGTTTCATCAAATTTACTCCAGTCGTCGAGATACTCGTACGGAAATACTCCTTTTTTAGCTAGCAGATTAAATTTATCTCCAAAACAGTCTCTTAGGTTATCAAACTTACTACAACCTTTGACAAGCTCATCTAATGATGCTGCCATAAACTGCAGGCTATCAATAAAACGCAATTTACCTAGCGTAACTGTCATATACTTTTCAAAATTATTTGGAATGCATTTGATGACGTTATCGAGTTTTAGACGAGATTTTATGTCAGAATCGGCAAAAGCTTCTACTATAATATGACTATCATATCCTCGAAAGTTGTGAAGAATAACTGGAATAAAATCTGGAGCATGAAATTTTAAATTACATTGATCATGAGCCGCTCCTCGGTACTGTCCGGTCAAATGACAATGATCATGTACTTTATTATCCCTGACGTTGTCAGGGTCAAAAGCTTTTTCACAAATATAACAAATTTCCGCTTGTTCATGATCAAATTCTTGCTGAGACGTCAGTTTCATCATTGGAGTTACTCTTTTCAAACGAGCAAATATATTATCAACTTCGCTGATCAACTGCTTGAGAAGCCAGATAGCTGGATTTTTACCGCGATATAATTTAATTGGTTTAGATAACCTCAAATCAGTACAACAAACTATCTTATACGCTACTCCACACGGAACATGATTTTGAATTTTTCTTGTACTCGATTGATTAGGATTATTTTCTACGCCAAGTACAGGCTGAAGTAAGCATTCGAAATCAGCGTATATGACGAAAGGAATTTTTAGTTTGTGATTATGATGGACAAACTGTAACACATTATCTTTTTTAGACGGCATTGTTATTCTTTGTACATCACTACAGTACTGCAAATGCTTTTGTAATATTTCACTGTTAATACAACCGTGCAAGCAGCGATAACAAAAGAATTTTTTGTTCTTATCATTATTATACTGTCTACCAACTAGTCCGTTGAAGTTTTTAATCCAAACATAGTGATTTTTATAAAACAGTAAATTTATAGTTGATTGTGAAGCTTTTTCTGAAATATATCTCGGATACACGTTTTCTTTTTCATCTAGTCCGAAAACGTTAATCGAAATATTATTTTGCTTTTCAAACTTTGGTATTTGATTTTCTACCACTGGAAAGCCAATATCTTTAAAATTTAATCTTGACACGTGACTAATATACTTCTCAACGCGATCAGCGTTTTTTTCTGCTGGAAATAGTGCGGAAAGAACAGCCCATTGGAAACATTTGTTATCAACGTTTTTCACGTTTATACAGCATTTTTTATTTTTTATTTTTGGTGGTAGGTCAATATACAAACTACCGCGTAATGCGTCATATTTCATCGTGTGAAACAAAATTTCTTTGATCATTTCAAACTTCCAACCCGAACCTGATTCGGTGTATTCTTCTATCTTTTTCCAGATTTCTTGGTGTATTTCATTAGCTAGTGACAAAAGATCAGTCCCGAGCAAAACACGCCTTGATTTTGCGTTAATGTAAGGGTCTATGATTTCCTTGTCAGTTGATTTCTCTTTCACGAGTATCTTTGAAAATATAACATGATATTGTACTAATATTCTTAGACCCTTATGTTTTTCAAGTTCACGTTTTACAGTTGGCTCTAGCAGGTGGTAAAGATTTGTTGCAGTAAAATTTACTAGTACGATTTGTTTATCAAACCGATAACTGTTGTCGAATCCTGTAAAGGCAGTCGCTATTTTATCAGGTTCTCCCATAAGGCTCTTTTTGGCTGTATCACGCAATTTCAGCATTGCTATACTATAGTGTAATATCTAATTGATTGTTCGATTGATGACAGCGCATGCGTAGATTTGAAAAAAAAAATCAATTAGAGATATAAAAAAAATCCTTATAATATAATGACACAAAATCTGAGATATATTCGATTGACAGCAGAGGAGCAAGAAGAATATCACGTTCACCTAAAGTATAACCTATACGCTGGAAATGCATTAGGTTCGGTTATTAACATAAAATCTAAAAAATCTATAGGAAAACCAACACCAGCGGGTTATAAGATTAGTGTAAAGGGAGATAATGCTGATAGAACGGAAATGTTTAGAAAAGATTTTATTTATACTTTGTTCTGCAATGATATTCCAGAAGGAAAGCGAGTCTATCAAGTAAATGGCTCGATTACTGATGACAATATTGAAAACTTATCTTTACAAAACGAGTTTCAACGTCATAAAGTATTTGATTTATACGAAGCAAATGATAAGGGAATTATACGACATATAAGGACAAAAAAAGTTATTGGAAAATTGAAAAATAGTGGATATCTGTTTGTGAATGTTAGAGGAACTAAAACAGATTTTGTTAGTTATTATAATCATAGATTTATTTATGAGACGTTTAACGATGCCATTCCAAATAATCTAGTTATTGATCATATAAATAAAAATAAAACTGATAATCGTCTAGAAAATTTAGATTTGATTACATCAAAAGAAAACACCCGACGTGGATCTAATTTTGACGGTAATAATTTCAGAAACCCTATAAAATCAGTTATTTCAGTAAATTTGGAAACTGGAGAAGAAATGAAATTTAAATCAATTTATTCTGCTGGAAAATATCATAAAATTGATAGTAAATCAATAAAAGACGTCGCCGACGGCAAAACTAAATCAGCAACTTCAATGTCAACTTTTGATAGATTTAGTTTTAGATATGATGATTAATAATATTTCGTAATTCTGTCTTAGTAAGACAGCTATGTGCAAATGACATAATATCATCGCAATCAAATTTTAATGTTATAAAAGCATTTTCATTAAGTTTATTTTTTTCTGCTGCTGTTAGTAATATTTTATGAGAATCACCTTGCATAACAATAACGTCAATAGAATATGCACTATAACCTGACAGACATCTTCGAACTGCTTCAGTTAGTTCGTCATAGTTTAATACATTAACTTTTTGATGATATTTTACCTTGTCAGTCATATCTTATAACAATAAATTAGATAAAAAATATATTATAATAATGGACTTGATGAAACTACTTGCTAAAATATTATATGAAGAAGATACAATCGAAGACAATGTTAAAATCACCACAAAACCACAAGTAATTTTACCAATCGCTAGAGATTTCATCTCTAGAGATGAAATAGACAAATCTTCTAGCTATAGCGAAGATGATATTTTATACAACAACGAGTCTGACGATGATAATGAAATAGTCACCGTCGTTGACAGAACAAATTACAGCAGACCAACAACTGGACGATATAATGTTAAGTATCATATTACCAAAAAAATAATAAAATTTAATTTTACTGTTGCCGAACAACAGATATTTTGGCAGCTTATCAGGCCGTTTTTAAATCTAAAAATAACTGGCCAGCAAAGGAGTATAAAATATGATTTTATTTTCGCTAAGATATTTAATTTAATGCCAGTCGATGATAAAAGAAAATTGTATTTAATTTCATTATGTAAACCAATAAAATGTAAATCTGTGCTTGTGAAATACGAACAAATTTATAATAATATTATTGAATCGCAGTAGATGAAATCGCAGTCGATGAAATCGATCGAGTTGGTACCCAGCTATTAAATTTATCACTATATCCACGCCACTTAACTAAACTTTTATCGCCTTTTCTCCTAATCACTTTTTCGATAACGAAAACATCTTGCTCAGTTTTCTGAAGTTCTTGTTCATAAAAACTACCAATGATCAGTTCCCCTGCCAGATCTTTTAGCGCGTATGTTACAGGTATTGTTAAAAGTACTTTATCAACTACAAACACTTCTTCAGTCCAGTTTGGAGTAAATCCTTTTTCAAATGTTTTTTTAGTCAAAGAAATCCTAACCCGATCACCAACTTTAAATTTATGTCTGCGATACATGTTTTCATTTGCAAGAATTGGATTTTTAATTGCGTTGTTTGGTGATAATTTAGTGGTTCGGTGTTTCGTGTTATTGTACTTGTCAACAATGTTTTGTAAATTGTCAATATATTTATTAGTATTTTTAGCTGTCAAATATTTGTGTATTTTTTCGTTTAGAGTGCGATTAAATCTTTCGACGACAACACTTTTTCCCTCATTCCCTGTAACATATTTTTTAATGTTATTTTGTTCTAGAAACTGCTCAAACTTTTTGTTAAAAAATTCTGCTCCGTGATCAGTCCAGATTTTATTTGGTTTTCTTTCTGTACTTGTTATTATTTGTTTTAACGCATCAGTTATCGACGTTCCTGTCTTATCCGAAACAGGTACACTAAACGCGTATTTACTAAAAATATCTATGACATTAAACAAATATTTCTTTGGAGCACCATCAGATCCAACGTTAAATTCTGCTAGATTTGATATATCTACTAAATCTATCGCCCAGATATCATCAACGGCATTTGCAACAACTTTACGTCGCGTAAACTTTTTTTTTTAGGTTTGTGTAAATCAGACGCTAGATCATCGTATAATTCATTTCCGAGTCTAGACTCTCCAAGTTTATATTTTGCTCCAATAAAACCCTGTACCAGCTTTTTATCAAAACTTTCTCGTAGATTTGTTGGCTTCATATCACGAAGTTCGTCCAACATTACTTTATCACAGCCAGCCTTATCTTGCTCATTGTCCCTGTAACAGATATCATGACGCATTGCTATGCTATCAACTTGATTATAAGGCTCCTGTCCTGGCAGCGGATTATCATTTTCATCTAGTTGTTTATCAAGAGGATTATAAGGTCCAGTGTATTTATGGCCTGGCAATGTCCAACCTCCTTTTGGTTTTGGTAATTTGCCAATAAATTTATGTATATCTATACCTGTTCCAATTATTTCTCTGTTGTTACAACGTTGACAGTATGTGATAATTTTATTTTGCTCGAGACATAAATCTCTGTCAGAATCGCACTTGCATATCATTCTATATTTTTAGTCGTCTACTAAAATAATCCCCCTAACAAAATCATGAGGGTAAGCAGCTCCCATCGACTTTATCGCCAGAGATGAAATCTCCTGCGACGGTGTTGCCAGAGATGAAATCTCCTGCGACGTTTTCTTTAAAAATATACTTTTCTTTCTACCACAAACAGCACAAATACTTTTTAGCATTATTTTATTATTTTTTGTTTTTTTCCGTCATCTCATCCTTATTTTCTGTTTTAGTTTTACATTTGAGACAATATGTCAACATTATATATTTATAAGTTTAGATAAAATTTATTACAAGCTTTAGATAGCTTTACAAAAATTAATTGCAATCTCATCATTAGCGTGAGAAGGTTTCTTATCAAACTGCAAAATAAACTTTAAAAAATTAGAATCTCTGGAGTTCTCACCGGAGTTCTCACTCCGAGACATCTGTTTAATGAACATTATACAATAATATCCGCAAGCAGAAGTTCCAATAGGTTGAAGTTGATTAGACGAATAATATATTTTTTTATATTTTTTGTTTATGTATTTTTTTATTACATCGCTTGGAGGAAGTCCAAACGAGTCAAAATAATTGTTATTATAAACTGCTACCCAATGCGTACCGGATCCGTCATTGAAATCTTGTATATTTATCACACATGAACTTACAGCTGACGGTGTTTTTATTGCTGCGAGTTCATCTTTAGAATAAACTCCATGAAATCCAGGAACTGCTTTTAACTTATCAAGTATATCAAAGTTACTTAGCGATGTGACCGTGTTCCCGGCAATGTTAGACCACGTCCGATTCCTAGCAGATTTGGCAGCAGACTTCCAGCTAGTCCTGCTAAAAGTGGAGCGAACGGAATAATTCCTCCTTGTTTTGTTTGATTGCATTTGCATTTTGGTGTTGGTGATTTTGTTTTCTTTTTTTTTGTTGGCGATTTTGTTGTTGGTGGTTTTGTTGTTGGCGATTTTTTTTTTCGTCGATGCGTTGCATTAGGCATTATAATATATCAATTACATAAAATTCACAATTTTTTTATTCCACTTCCACGAATAATACCACTACCCTCAACAGCTTTTTTTGTTGCGCCAGATATTGCGCCAGACGCTGCTGCTAGTCCTAATGTACCTAACACCGGTAACATTTTTGCAGCTAGTACTGATAATGCTGGACCAAGAAAACCACCTTTAACTATGATGTCGTTTGCCATCGCTGTCATTTGTGTGGCACTTAAATTTAAAACAAAAGGTTTTTTGCGATCGTATTTATTTGCTTGATTTTTGGTTAACATTAATTTTGTTAAAATACCCGTTTGAGCGTGAGAGATGGAGTCTATTGGATTAATCTTTAATGATACCTGTCTCTGCTTTGCAATAGCAGCTGATAATTTTTTAACTTGACCATCAGTCAAATATATTTCTTTTACAATATATTTTGTCATCTTATATAACGATTGCAGATTAAACTTGTATTGTCGTTTTACCTCCAACAGAATCTATTGTAACAAATTTGTCGCTGATCACTAACGCGTATACGTACAACTGCGCTACTGGAACTTCTCCTAATGTCCAGGTAATTTCAATATCAGCTGTTGAATCAACTAATCTCTCGCTATGTTTGCTAACATCAAAATAAAATATTGGATAAAGTGTACGAAATTCCTCTACTGATATTTGAGATCCATCTTCAGCATCTTGATATTTTTGTGCTGCGTCGATTAAGTACATGTACGGTCGAGTAACATTTTTATTAGCGTCATCTGTAAAATTGCATTCTATCGCTCGTTCTGGATACTGCTTCGAATTTAGTCTAGCATATATTCGTCTAACATTAGCGTGGTCAAATATTGCATTATTTTGTTGTTGGTTACCACGTCGCGCTTGCTGTTGAAATACGACATACAATTGTCTCGGCAGTTGTTCGCTTGATGTTGTTGTAACTCGCCATGTGAAGTCGGTAGTATTTGGAACCGCTGTTTGATATATTTTATGCTGATTAAAATAAATTTTGTTTGTATATTTATCAAGTATACTATTTAATTCTGCCGCTTTTGTGATTGACGGAGTTATACGCGGCATCCACAGCGCAAGTTTGTTTATGATAAACTGTACATCAGCTCCACCTGACCTAAACAGACAGTCGTTTTGTTCTGCCCGATCTAAAATAAGTGTATGCTTAACTCCACGAAATACTTTATCATAATCACGACAAAAGCCAAATATTGAACTTAACGGAAGCATCATTGTAATTTGACGTGATCCTGCTGTAAGTGATTTCGCCTAGCAAAACCTTCATTATAACGTGGATTTTTTACGTCAATTGTGTTGTTGATTAAATCTAACATTGCGACAGCATCTGCAGCTGCTCCTGGTGGAGTTACTCCAATATTATTACAAGCTGCAGTAAGTGAGAGTCTCACAGCGTCTGCGTTAGCACCTGCAGCTGGTGCAGCTATACCTAGTGCATCTGCATTAACAATAAGAAAAGTTCTTACAATTGGAAGATCTGCAGCGGCATCAGCTCCGTGTACCAAAACACCTTTCGAGAAAAATTCGATTGATTCGGCTACACCCTGTCCAGTATCTTTAAACCACATCATGTTCGTCGCAGTTGATCTCGAGTAATCATCGGAAAACGAAATAATATTTAAGATTGTACTTGTAACTTGTAAGTGATTTGAAATATCTTCTATAGTTTGATTAGCTATTTGATATCGGGCACTTTTGAATAAACACCAGCCGTTATTTATAAGAGTTACTTTTGCTCCAGCTGCAATTGCAGCAGGTGGATTAGCTGTTGTCATAATCTGACCGCGAACTTCTAACATTGCCTTATGAGGCAGTAGAAATGTATCTTCATCTCGAGTATGAAATGTTCTAATACCAGTTTTATTTGGTTCATTAGAATTTTCATCAAGATACTCGACGTACTCAAATTCTGTTACAGTTTTATCAGTTTCATAAGGTTCTGTTAAATTGAGATAATTTTTAACAGACATTTTTTATTTATTAGATTACATAAAATTTTATTTCGGCGCTGTTACTTTAGATATTAATTTTTGTATAATCTGCTCGCCTTTCGGTGATAAAAGTTTTTTCGTTGTCGTTATCATAGCACGTTGAATTTCTTTTGTTGGAGCAATTTCTGATATAACTTGTTTTATATCAGATGCAGACGGTGGATCTCCTTTTATTTTATCAGCTATTTTTTGTCCCACCGCAGTTCCAGCAGCAGATGCAGCCCCAGTTGCAAAAGCTTTACCTGCGTCTAGTGCAATTGGTGCAACTTTACGCGCAATTCCAGGAACATTTTCAATAACTTTAGTAAATATATTTCCAAAAAATCCTCCTACTATTTTTCTTCGATAAATTTTTTTTCTCTGTTTCATTATATCTGAGGTTGTATAATTTTTATTATCAATCACGAAGTCGATGTAATGCGCCTACGCAACACGTAGGTGTAAATAATATGTAACAATTTCGTTATTCACATCTATTTGTCTCCCCGACTGGTCTGTTAATTGCATTGTGATGCTTGTGATTTGATTCTCAACTATAAGCGGATAATAGATAATATGCATCGGTTTAATTTGCATAAGAGATCCCGGCGGAACTTCTGGTGAGAAACTGTAAATTGTTTGTCCCTTACTGCCTTTTGATGTGTGAGATCCAGATGCAATAGAACAATTAACAAGTATTGTGTTTACTTCTGTTATATTTACTAGCAGTTCACCATCATATGTAATAGCCTTATCAAAAGCACTATAAACTTTACCAGTGAATCCTAACAGTTGTGAAATACTTTTTTCTCTTGGTTCAAAACCGATAGTCATATTTCTCAGTGTCATCCTAGCTCGTAACGTGTTATAATTCGCTGCCAACTCGAAATTATCAGCCACACCACCAGCTTTTGTTATTATTTCTTTTATAGCTATGTTTAGATCAGAAATGTTATAAGCTCCTTGTGGAATTTTTAATCTTCTTGTTATAGAAGATATTGGAGATGTTGTAACCGGAATAAATGAAATTTCATCATTAACATCAGTTTTCACGTTAGATATGGAATTCCAGCAAGTGCAGGAAATTAATCCAATCTCATATTGTTTAGAAGGATCTAGTTGTATTGGTGGATTGTAATTTACTGAAAAGTTTGCGCTATTTTCTATCGTTTGACTCGAGTCTAGCAATAGTGTTGTTGACATTGTTATTTATTATATTTTTATAAAATTAAATCGCCTAGATTAAGTCGCGGTGTAAAGTTTCATACTCGTCAGATGTTAATAAATTTTCTGATCTTAGATAATCAAGTATATCAACAATTTCATTATCAATTTCAGCACTAACATTACCAGCTTCTTTTGATGATATTAATAGCATTAATCTACCTATTATTTCAGTAGTTGATGTAAATATTTTTACACCTTCTCCAGTTTTTGATAATACAGATTTTTTATAATTTTTAACTCGATTATCATTGACTAATTTAAATTTTCTTTTAAAATTCCACCCTTTTCCATATTCTCTTTTTCTATAATCTTCCGCTGTCATTTTAAACGTCAAAGCAATAATATTATGTCTCATTCTATCATAAAGTGGTTTCATATCATCAATTTCTGTAACCCTATTTATTTCATCTTTAGCAGCAATTCCGTCTCTTATTATTTCATCTAATTTATTGATTAATGTTTGATATTCTGCATCAGTCCACTTATATATATTATCAATATTTTTTATATTTTCTTTATTTATAAATTCATCATACTCATCATCAGTTATCTTATTATTTGTTTTATTTATATAAAAAAGTCTTTTCTCTCCAACTTCTAAAAACTTTACAGTAATATCACCGACTCTTTGTTGCTCTTTTTCAATATCTTCTATTTTTTCTGATATTTTTCCTAATATAGTACTAATTTCATGTGAAGTTAGTTCTGCTAATTTTCTTTCAAAATAAAACGGATTATTGATCAGCTGGTTTAGTTCAGCTTGTTTAGCAGCAGGATCATTAATATGTTTTACAAGTGCTTCAGCTAACTTTCTTTTTTCCTCATCAGATCTAGCAATAATTTTTACAGCAGCTGCTTCTTGTTGTTCTTTAACTAATCCAACCAAACCTTTTTCTTGTAGTTGCTTAAGTTCTTCTTCTGATAGTGGTTTAGTTTCAGGTTGTTTCCCAAGAATTGCTTCAGTAACTGGTTTGAGAATCGTAGCTGTTGTTTCTTCAGCAGTTATTTGTCCACGTCGTGCTTGTTGTACTCGCTGCTTAAATGCTGCTTGAGATTGAGCAAGTTTTTTCAGATCTTCTATATGTTTTCTATATTGTGCTCGTTTGTCCATAATTATTATATATAAATTTTATAAAATTAAAACGCCTTACTGTAAGTAAGTGTCAATACAACAGCGAAACATTTTAGTTGGATCATATGTAAGTTTATCAAATAAGAAGAAGTTATATTTATCTTTTGTAGCTTTATGATAAAGTTCGATAAATTTATCTTTTGTTACGTCACCGCATTGTTCGTTCGCAATATTTCTGACGTCAACATTGTCCAATCCCGGAAATAATATAAAACAACCGGTATTTCGCCTAATAAATCTGTCAACATTATAAAAACCTTGAGCTAAATAAATAGAATTACACTTTTTATTTCGCGACAGTGAAAAATATGATCTTATTTTATTCATCTCCGTATTATTTAGCGGAATATCATCAAAAACTATTATCTTATCTTCAGATGCATCAAGTTGATTAACTGGAATAAGATCTTCTGGCTGTCTGATCATAAAAAAATCTTCACCAGCATTAAGATCATCACGAAGTTTGTCATTATATTTGCTTAGTTGCTCGTACTTATCTTGCTGTGGATTAATTGTGTAAATATAAACTCGATCGTAGTTAAAATTATCATTGAGAAGTAAGTTCATAATCAAATTCGTTTTTCCTGATCCAGTTCGCCCAATAATAAGATAATGACAATCTGGAAGTTCATTGTTATGTTTATGTTTCACCAACCGCTTGGTATCAAAGTTTAATATCGACGCCATCGTTGTTATATAATTTTATGTAATATTAAACTAAATAATGTTAACAATTTTATGTAAAACAATAAATAATGAGCTATTATACAAAATTTGGAACATTAAGAGGAGATTTATTGACTGAAGGTTATCAAGTTGATTTATATAAGTACGCAACTATTGATCAGCTAAGAAATGAAATTGATAATTTATTAAATCTCACAAGCGTAGATCCAAATGAAGTTGTTATTTTCCAGGATAAACAAGGACGATTAAAGACAAGTAATATACAACTACCAGATGTACTTCTACGAATTCCTGCTGCGGTT
The DNA here is from genome assembly GCA_016617855.1 of Megalonaias nervosa. Classification (NCBI taxonomy): domain Eukaryota; kingdom Metazoa; phylum Mollusca; class Bivalvia; order Unionida; family Unionidae; genus Megalonaias; species Megalonaias nervosa. The sequence goes on along the minus strand of JAECUM010014923.1, from coordinate 59,688 downwards.
GTTGATAATATTGTTACTTTTACAAATCAAGGTAAGATACAAGATTCTGGTAACTCGATTAATGATTATGTCAAAAAAGCTGGTGATTCATTTACTGGTAGCATTATTATGAACCAGAACAAGATTACATACCTTGGAAACCCAACTGAGGACGATGACGCCGCAACAAAGAAATATGTCGACGATCAAGAATCTAAGTACGTATTGGTCAACGGTGGCATAATGCGTGCATTTCTCAACATGAATAATAATGGTATTACTAATCTCAGAAGACCAGAGACGGATTTTGATGCAGTTAATAAAAAATACGTCGATGATAAGGAAGTTCTAATCAGTAATGAAATAACAGCACTCAAAAATGAATTTCTTAATCACGTGAACATGTTTTTAAGTTTTCGTAGAAACATAAACACACTTAAAAATGAATTTTTTGGAAGCCCATCAAATGTTGATATAAAACTTAATGATATTAATAAAAAATTAATTGATATAGAAGCAAAACTTAATAATATATATACAGAAAAATAGAGTTTAGAAAATGATATTAGTGAAATTAATAAGAAAATAAATCAATATACAATCCCCCACAGTTCGATTGAAAATATTATATACACAGTAGCATCAGGATCATCAATGTGGACACCACAAAATAAAACTATCAAATATACCGCAGAAGTCACTGGTATTTATAGATAAAACATAGTAATTAATTACTTAATCAAACCAGAACCAACATTTTTTATAAATTAATATTATATAATGAAAAAATATATATTTGATTTCAATCACATTTCAAAAGAAATTCCAAAACAAGATGTGGATGCTCTAATGCAATATTACAAATTTTATCATAAAAAACTTTGGTGTGTGAAAAAATGTTACAAATATTATACCAAAATACTTCGAGTAATATCATATTTACCGTTGTTATTGACCGGATCTGGTATAATTTCAAGTGGTGCATCATTAAACCCATTTTTGCTAATATTATCAGGTATTGGTGTTTCTCTTGAAACTGCATGCAAAAAGATAGAAACTAAACTCACGACTAAAAAAAATAGTTGTCGAACGGCTAGTATCACCTATAAAAAATTACTTGATCAGATACGATCTTACTTGCGGGGTATAAAATATAATATGGACGATTTAATACACGAGTTTCGTACTATTGACAGTATGTTAACAGATATTCTACCAATGAGGGTTAATAAGTATGAAAAAGATTATCAAAACAAGTATGATATAACATAAAATATTATCTAAACAATAAAATAATATCACTTACCTTTCTCTCTTTGTGAATATCCGCCCAAATGTTTAAGTGTAATAATTCCGCATGATCTTTCGTACTGGTCAAACTCCTGCAAACTGATTTATAAAGCGCGTTTTGCCTTTTATATACTTGCACTCAGTATAGTTCGAGAACATTCTACGCATGCGCATTACGTTCTGAAAAATTACATATAATCACGCAATGTCTGTTACTCATGCAATAGTTATTCTTTATATGTTACCTGTGTACCTGACTTCCTTATTAGGTAAACAAGTGGCTATATCTTCTACTGTTATGCTTGATAGGTTACCTGTGTACCTGACTTCCTTATTAGGTAAACAAGTGCTATATATATACCTTATTAGGTAATGTACTTAAAGTTTATGTGTAGAGAGGGGGTAGTAAAGGGATGGGAGTAAGAGGGTAGTAGTAAAGGAAAAGCCGATTCGGGGGGGAGGGGGTGGGGGTGGGGATTGGATGCGTTGAGCTAGAATCGGCCTTTTCCTTTACTACTCTAGACTCCCATTTCTGACGCATTGCATATGATAACTACAGTATTCATTCACGCATGATCTGTTACACGGAGGCGTATAACCGATTTTTAACCAGTGGCATTGATTTGGTTGAATCATATACAAAAAGATTAATGTTCAATTAAATATATACTTGCCTTAATTATAATATGGAAAAATTATCCATGATTGAACCCTACGCAACCAGATTCGATCTTGACAGACTACCCGAGTATAAATTTAGTATTTCGATGCAAGATCTAGCTTTAACGAATGTGGATATAACTAAACGTATCCGTGAGGCTAAGAAGGAATTTCGTGACGATGGTGCAGTTCATGCATGGTCAACTTTCAGGATAGGACATATCGTTAATATGATGAACGACAAACGAGGAAAAGTAATTATTAATCATCTTGATAATCAAAAATATTTCATTTTAATAAAGTTTATTGTAGAGACAGATGACCATATCTGGATTATTCGTGATAAGAGTGATCCAGTCCGTGTGCAGTCCGGGGGGTAATATTGTTCTCTTAAATAACAGATCTAAACCAGGAATACTAACTGGCATAGATAAGCCGTATTATGAGAAATCGTACCCTGTAACTGCGGTTGTCTATGGAATATTTCCGCTGAATAATAAACCTAATGTTGCAGATCTCAAGCCAATGAAAATATCAAGAATAAACTGTGTAGCTGAACGAGTTACAGAACATTTTACAAACGCGATACGTGGTAATGGCTTAACTGATTTAAGACGTAAAAAAATAAATGACTGGGCAGAGTCGGTTAAAGATACCGGAGCGTCTATCAGCGACGTTGCTGAGCTAGAGAAAAAAATTAAGATTTCCAATAGCAGTGAAAACGTTAACCGGAGAGATTTTGTACAAACCGAAGTATATAAAAAATGGAACTCCGATAGATATTATTGATCATAACGCGCACGCATGGACTGCTGCTGTAACGATATTTCCACGAGATAGAACGGTTAAATTTTATGACGGTGATATCTTTGATTTTATCAAGAATATTAGTAAAACCGATCCTGTTTCTGTTTGGTTATTTCAGAGTTCTGAGTATAATCATTATGATCAATTTGTACGACCCAATGGTGATATTTATCGTACAGAATCTCTCCATGAGGAAATGGAACATCTTGCGCAACGCCTTTGGCGTGAATATACCTCTGATGATGTCATAGTTAGACAATTATTGAATAACTGTTTTACTGTTCCGTCAGTCGCTGCTCATTTCGCTCAGGAGAAAAATTCATGGAAAACGACACGATCGGAATTTCTTGAAGATGTCAAGAAAAGTTGTATAGAATATGGGCACGGTGGATTATGGAACACCAAATACGATTACAATGATGTTATCTCGGTTGATATGGTAGCGTTTTATCCTGGAAGTTTTCTTGGATATGGAGCATGTACTAAATACTTTAAGAGATTCGGACATCCTACACATGACATGACCAGGGTTGCGATAAACGGACCCTTACCAGATTTTGACTTAACAGGATTTGCTCACGTAGAATCATTCGAATTTAGAGAAGATCTCCATGCGATTTTTTATATTTGGTTCGGAAAACATTTTTCAGAGCGATGTTGGGTTCCGATAGTACTATTGCGATATATGTTTGATGTTGGATTTTTAATATCGTTGAGAGTAACTGAAGCGATTATATCATATAGTTCACAGAAGCAAGTTTGGTTACCAGAACCGGACAGATTTAATATCGATGATACCAGGAAAGAATTCCCTGATATTGATGAAGATCATATCATTAAAATAAATAAATGCAGGAACGAGTACGATGAGAAACTTACAAAAGATCTCGGCAGAAAAATAATCGGTAAGTTTACTCAAGGAGGATCACATGATCATAAACGAACGTGTACAAGATTGATTATGGACGATGCTGAACTAGATTTTATAATCGCTGATACGATGGAGAAAAACACATTTATAAACAGATGTAATGCTTATTTATCAGATGTTAGCGTACGTTTCGATAAACCTACTATCGATGATAAATAAATTTCCTCGTTACGCTGTCAGAGTCGCTACGGATTCATTTTATGTACACAAAAAATATAAAGATTTATTAAAACTCGGTAATGGTGAATGGGGAACATGGAGGATAAAACAAGAAAATATAATTAATTATTCTGAATCTGCCGATGTTGAAATTGCGGAGACATATTACAAAAATAATAATCAAATATCAAAGTCATCTGCATCATCTGTGTATGATCCTGTATCTAGACATAAAACCGTTTATCTTAATGGGTGTGGTGGTTCAGGTAAAACAACTCGTGCGATTAATTTATTTATGAATAATATATCAGATATGATTGTTTTAACACCGACGCACAAACTTGCTAGAGAAATAAAGCAACGAGGAGTAAAATCGTGTACTTATCATAGTTTCTTTAGATGGTGCGGAGATACATGGACTCCATCGCGGATCGGTGAAAAATATATACCTAAAATTATCATTTGGGACGAGATATGCACGGTGTCGTTAGAAACACTAAAAACATTTCTTGATTGGTTGTTACTAAAGAATACTGCTGTGATTATGTGCGGCGATAATGGTCAACCACCACCCCTTGTTGGACAGTCTCCACATGAATGGCTGAAAACATTTGTAGATTATTATGAAGAAATACATGATGACCATAGAGCTATTGATGAACCGCTAAAAGAGCTTAAAAGATTAATCAGACTTCAGCCAGATCAAATACAATGCGAGATTCTGCGTAAAGTAATTGCAGAAACTTCTATGAATGATTTTGGACTTTATGGAGGCCTGCTGATTTGATAGTCGCCAGTAGAAAGATAGTTCGTGATGAACTACAAAAGAAATTATTTACGTTACATAAAGAAAAGTTTCCGGATCTACATGTACCTTTGTGTTATCGCCCAGCAGATACTCGACTACAAAATATTGAAGTTGAAATACCAAGTACCTTGGTTCCACCGAGGGTACAGAATCTTGTCTTGAATGATATCGTGTTGGTTGTTGTTGATGTTGTTGAGAGCGCGTTGAACATGGATAAATCACCATGGACGTTAGGATACGCTATAACGATTCACTCGTCACAGGGATTAACTATAACTGATACTAGAATCTGGATTGTAGATGATCGTATTGAATGGTCAAATTTAGTCTATCTCGCCGTATCTCGAGTCAGGAGAATATCGCAGCTGCGTAGGGTTATTGTAGATTACGTAATAACTGAAGAAATCACTAACAATGTCGATATCAATAAAAAATTAGTCAGCTATAAACAGTGTGACAAAAAATATAAACGTGATTTTGATCTTGATGCTGAATTTATTATAACATTAAGACAACAACAGAATAATCATTGCGCAAGTTGCAACTGTAATATGTCATGGCAGTGTTTTAATCCAAGACAATTTACCGTAGACAGAATTAATAGTGATCTCAGTCATACACGTGATAATGTGATGCTGACCTGTCTTGAGTGTAATCGACGTCGAGGTTCTGGACGTTTACAAAACTGAGCTTGGTGGTAATTGCGTATCCTCAGGAATTACTTGCAATTGTTCACGTACAAATCCACGTTGAGGGGCTGTAGAATCTAGTCTGTATATTGGAGGTCTACCAGTGGATGTTACCACGCTAGAAATTTTATGTGTAGTCACGCTCCAAATAGGATCGGTTGCTCTTTTTTTACCACCTTCAAGTTCGCCAGGTTCATATAAATATCTAACTGTAACATTACCTAATACTGGTTGAGGTTGTTGTCCGTTATAGCTACGGGGTATATATTTTTTTTTTTGATCGCATTAGAAGGTTTCATGGAAGTTGCACGAGTAATTTCATTATTCAACGCAGCTATCACACTCGGTAATCTTGCAACCCATTCACGAGATCTATCTTTGAGGTCAGTAGATATTTCCCTTGCGTATTGATATCCGAATAACCGCTCAGCAAGTGTTCTATTAAATCGTTCAACGATTGCCTGATCACGATGAATTTCGGTATGTCCTCGTCTGATTTTAACGTTATGTTTCTTCATCAACGATGATACTACTCCAAGAAATTCTTTACCAGGATCAACTTGTAATAACCGTGGCCATTGTAGACCACCACGTTGATAAATGCGCTCAAACGCAGATGCAACTTCAGATGCTGTTTTTGTTGATAGCGGCTCCGCTTCTTTGTATCTACTCGCAACGTCAACAACAGTCAATGCGTATCTATACGTGTATTGACGTCTACGTGTTTTAATGGTATCGTGTGGTAAAAACAAAATATCTGCTTGATGAACTTCATTAGGAACGCTAACATCAAAATGCGCATACTGAATTCTTTTAGGTGGACTTAGGAAGACTTGCCATATTGCCTGTCGTGCTAACCATGATGCAGCAACATCACGTGAAACTTTTGCTGCTTCGGCGAGTTTACTAATCGCTGCTTTACCTCTCCAGAATCCTCTCGGAGAATAATAAACAGATTCCGTTATGATAGTTGTATAATTAATTGCCAGCCCCTAGCACTAGTTTACCTTTCATAGCAGTTTTTACTAGAAAGCTAGCGAGAGATTCTCTGAGATATTTATTAGGTATAGAATTTAACGCGTGAATCAATTTCACATCTGCGAGATGTTGTAAATCCTTACTTTTATACGCGACATCATAAACGTAACACGCTTGATCGATCTTATTTACTGGATACTCTCCTGGTTTTGGTTGATCTTGGTTATCGAGTCTGATATCAAGTCGAGTTCCTGGACCACAATAATTATATCCGGGTAAATGTTTCTCACCAGGGTATTTAGCCCATGGAGTTCCTGGTAATTTTCCTAACGAAGCAGCGATATCACCACCTGTCTTTGTTGGAACAAATTTATATTTCTTGGTGCCACATTTCACACACTTACCTGTAAGTGCTCGTCTTTTATTTTTTGTTGTTATTGTCGTTAATTCAGTAGTATCGGTAGGCGCTCTGCATCGAACACAATATAGAATCATATTATTTATTATATGGATATAATTGACTTTTCTGCGACACGAAAACAAGAACCAGTAAAGCATCATCCAGCGCTTCCGAATTCTATCAGAATGATTATAATAGGCCCATCTGGAAGTGGGAATACGCAATTACTGCTTAATCTAATAATGCGATGGCTGAAGTGGGATAAATTATATTTAATAGCGCCATCTGTAGATGATCAGCGATGTTACGAAGTACTTAAAGATTTTAATGAAAACGCAAAATTGTTGCATGAAGATAGTGTCATAGACTTTATTACTGATATTGATAAAGCGCCATCCGTAGGTGATCTAGATGGATTCATTAATAATTTAGTAGTGTATGATGATGTTATGCTGGACAAACAATCAAATCCAGCTAGAATATTTTCACGAGGTAGACATACAAACACAGACGTGATTTATGTTACACAGCGCTATACACAAATTCCAAAAGTAATCAGGGATAATTGTAACATTTTAGTTGTGTTCAACGGAGTTGATAATCATACGCTGCAGAATATTTATTATACTTGGTGTTCTGGGGACATGGACATGAACAAATTTAAAAATTTCTTTTCAAAAGCACAAGCTGCTCCCTTTGGTTTTGTAACAATAAATTTACATGATCCAAGGTCAAGATATCGTAATGGACTTAATACAATTTTTGGATAAAAACCATAGCAGCAGAGAGGGTGGACGACATACGCGTAGTGACCAGCACGTGAAAAAATCAGAAAAAATCTGGTCAATTAGAGAAGTTTTTACTATTAAGACAAAAACTTTTTTTTTCAGCCTTCCTAGGAACCCTTAAATTTCAAAGATAAGGTCTCTACAGTTAAGCCAAAAAAGTTGTAGGGTCCACCCTCTCTGCTGCTGCCATTCTCCTGTTAGCCAGATCTTGTTGCAGATGTTTGTGAGGGCGCTAATCATTGCTTCTCCCCCTGCTTGGATCAGTTCTGCTGAGATGTTGTCTACTCCTGCTGACTTCCTCTTTTTCAACGATCTCACTGCTGCTTCTACTTCTTCCCATAGGATAGGGTGGTTGTCGTTGTTAGTTGCTGGAGGAACATTCAGTACCTCTGGATCTATTGTGGGTTGGTGGTTGTAAAGTTCTGCACAGTACTCTGTCCATCTTTTCAGAATGTCTTTTCTTCTGTGAGGCAGTTTCTGGCTTTGTCCTGTAACGAGGTAACTCGCCGTTTTTTTTGTGCTTGTTAGATCTTTCACCAGCTGGTACGCTTTCTTGCTGTTGTTCCTTTTGAAGTTTCCCTCAATGTCTTTGGACTGTTCTTCTATCGAGTTCTCCTTTGCTTTTTTCATTATTTTCTTGACTTCCCGGTTGACTGCCTTATACTGCTCTGCCCCTTCTGTATCGTTCTTCTTCTTCTTCAGCTCCCTCTTCTTGTCACACAGGTTCAGGACCTCAGCTGTGACCCAGGGCTTCTTGACTGGGAGATGTCTACCAAGGATTCACTGGCTGTTTCGGTCATTGCTGTATTAAAGGTGGTGATCAACGTGTCCATGTCTGTATCGTCAGCGTCAAGGATGGTGAGCAGTGCAAATTTCCCACCAATCTTTGCTTGGAAGGCTTCTGCTACTTCTGGATCCTTTAGTTTCTCGAGATCGAACTTTATTCTTGTTTGGTTATCTTTCTTGACCTTCTTTAGATGTAGCCTGAAGGTCATCATCACCAGATCATGGTCACTTCCAATGTCCGCTCCGGGAAAGCTTCGAGTCTTGGTGATGTTTACACTTGACTGTATGCGCCTCTTTACTATGATGTAGTCGATCTGACTGTGATGGTCTCCGCTTGGACTGTGCCATGTCCATCTTCTGGATACTTTGTGTTGGCCAAAGGTGTTTGCCAGCATAAGGTCATTGTAACTAGCAAATTCCAGGAGCCTCAGGCCTCTCTCATTGGTCTGTGCATTGCAGCAATGCCCACATGTTCCTTTCCAGCTCATGCAAGCGTCCTCGCCTATCTTGGCATTCCAATCACCTTGCACAACCAGAATGTCTTTCTTCGGTGTTTTATTCACAACTTCTTGTAGCTGGTCATAGAATTCTTCCACATCTGCGTCATCATAGTCTGATGTTGGGGCGTTTGCCTGTATGATGATGATGTTGAATGGAGTTGCTCTGAGGCGGATGGTGATGAGCCGGCTGGAGACTGGCCGACAGCCCATGATAGTACTCACGCTGTCCTTGTGGACAAGGAACCCAACTCCCTGCTCATGTTTGTCCTCTCTGCCACTGAAGTACAGTTTGTGGCCTTCCAAAGTAGTTGTTTCTCCAATGTTCTTCCATCGTACCTCACAGAGTCCTAGGATGTTCCAGCGGTATCTGTTCATTTCATACGTAAGCTCCTCTAGCTTTCCTGCTGCTCTCAGTGTTCTCACATTCCAGGTGCCAATGGTGATGTTGTTCCTGACATGAATCTTGCTGCTCTGAGCACCAGTCGCATACATTCCACCTCTGCCCTGGTGCATGACGGAAGGTGTGGCCCTTGTTGCCCTGGGCGACGACCGAGCCGATATGGGAAAACAGTGATTGTCATTTTTCATGTGGTGTGTCTAGGGCAGCTGATGCCTGGTGGAGCCCAACCCTCTCCAGGCCTGACCACAGCTGATTTCCTCCAACTAGGTGGCTCGCCTTGGTCATGAACATGTAGCCGTTGAGCTGTTGGAAGCCCTTCCGCTTGGCTGTTGACTTCGTCTCGGAAGTTCTTCCGCCCAGTGATGCCATGTTAACATCACACTATTTATCCATAGCTGGAAGACTCGTGGGGGGCGGGAGCGTCTACCTTCCCGTGCAAGTCTGGAGGGCTTGCCCACTGCCCAACACATTTTGTTGGCTTAGCTTAACTTTTGCATTTAGCCTATGACCAGATAGGATTTTAGCACCCCGTAGATACATGCTGTTATACCTAGATTCATGACAGTTGGCGTGGAGATGCATCTTTTAAGTGATTCTTTTCCCTGGAAATACAAGTGCTCTTACAAAATTCTTGGACAAAGACATTGATTGAAATTTATACGGAATTCAAAACTGGAATAATATTTTCTGTGATTCAACAAGAACTGTTGACACAACAGCACTTCGCAGGTTACAACAGACATCATCACCTTCCATTTTAGATTTCATCGGGATTTGAACTTAGATTCATTCAGGACTTTTTAATAATAGGATTTCTATTTTTTAATTCTTGGATTATTTTTGGATTTGATTCATAAAACCATAAGTTCTTTTCCCACATTTTTCACTTTGTATTCTTGGGAAATAAATTATTTGTTAAATTTTACAAAGCTTGTTGTCTTCACTCTTTTCTGTTACTTATTTTAAGAGCCTAGACTCGTAACTATTGTATTTTTCTGTTTTCTGTAGTAACCAGCATACCTGGCATATTCCCAGACAGTATTGGGTATTGTTCTAGACTCAGAACATGTTTATTCAGGTCACAAGGGGGTCGGTGCATGTGACCAAAAAAAAGCAATGTCATTGAATTAAGAATCAAGATATCTTTTCATATAATCCTATAGAATATGTTTGGATATTGAAATCTGAATAAAAATAAACTTGTCTGTTTTATCAATGCATTTAATACACTTGCAAAAATAAATATTAGGAAGACTTAGTATTGACAAATATCATTGCCATACACATATGTGCCAACACTCACATAATCACAACCACACTGACATTGAATAAAAACATGCGTCAAATTTCAGTCTTTAAACTTCATTGGATGGCAAAATATGATTAATTTGGTGCGGTCTTTGCTGCTCTCAACAGTTCAATATGGGGTTTGAAGGTAATGCAAGTGTCATTAGTGATCATCTTTGCACTAGAGGCTGTATGGTATTGTTGTCTAAACTTTCCTGTTGGAATCCTGGTCAGAACTGAGTTGTTCGTGATGACCATAATGTTAGCATTGTCCGAACTGTAGCTGATGCAGTTTGACCATGAGATATGCTTATCTCTGTACAAAAATGAATATATATCACATTTGGGACTGACCATTTCATTAGGGGAAGGAGGAGAACATAACATATTTAAGTTAAATGGGAGCTTTGCAAGTAATAGAGCAGTAATAAATGCCTCTGTCCAGTATGGGTGTTAATGCTCTATCAACATAAATCAACTGTGCAAACATAAACATGTGCTCATTAATGTCATTCAATCAATCTATTTCATGGCTGAAATTATCCTAAACACACAGGTCAGTTCATAGTTCGTATTTTAACAAGATTAAGATAAAGAATTGAGAATAAAGAAAACTAATCTGAATGCTGCTCATTTCAGTGAGTCAAATATGCTACATACAGATGGTGCCCCTATTTCAACAGATGTTGCATACTTCAGGATGACTAAAGTAGATATGTTTGCTGTATGTGCAATGAATTAAATGATCCCCCTTGCTGCTGTGCTTGACAACAAAAGCTCCATCAACCTATAGGTTTGAAATTTATTTTTGCTGGGCTATACTTGCTTTGTTGATAATGTATTGTGCTTCCTGAATCACACTATTAAAAAATAAATCACACTTAAAGTTGAACATTATTCTGACAACTCAAATAATCATGTTTTAATTTGCATTTTGTATGTGGAGTAAAAATCTGAATTCAAAGAAACATTACTGCTAAATTCTATTAAAGTTTGGTTCAATATTCCCATTCATTGCAATGATTTGTAATAACATTGGTTTTTCAGCATGTCTCTTTGATGTATTTAACTTCAGATGAATTAGTTTGTTCTGTTTTGTGTGTTTTACCTATGCAAATTAACAAAATGGACTCTCCCACAGCAGAATTTGACTGCACATCACCCTAACAATCTTAGCTATTGTAAGCAATTAAGTAATCTCTGGAAGGTAGTTGTTTATCTCAGACTTAATTTGCTGCACCAAGGATAGGTTTAGCTGAAGTTACAGGCAGTACTATATACTTTTATACATACTGAGTAAAGGTATAATTATATCATAGTGTTCAAGAAATGTTTCTTTTTCATTGTTGTTGAAACAACTTTATGGCTTAGATTCCTGAAAATTGTTTTTTGAAGCTCGACCATGTCAAGGGTTTTGGTAGTCCAAAATTGTGTTTCTTGTGTGACATGGCATGTCATGGCAGGTATGCACCAGATGTTACCCTCCCTCCTCAAAAACCCAGGTTTAAATGAAAACATCCCCAAGCCCCATTATGACACTACTTGACTAACAACCAAATCCTTCACACTGTACTTCCTTCAGATGCAAATCATTTGCCATTGATAAAGACACTTGTTTCTGTGAGTGAAAAAGGAAATTATTGACAACACCCACTACCCTTCTTTAAATTAACAGGGCGACTATGACTCATGCTATTTGGAATCTGCCCCTTTGAGGATTCTGTACTAAATATCTTTAATCCTGTCAGCATGTTCACTTGCTTATTACATATCAGTGTAAAAGGAGACATTCCAAACTTGTTTCCATGTACGATTTCAGGGAAAAAAAGGCTGAGAACAACTTGTTGGTCCAACATACTATAGCAATCACTTAATAGCCATGTGTGTGTGAAGTTTCTCTGTTGCTTTGTGTATATTTAGCACATGTCCATAAACTTTTGAAAAAGAAACTTGCATAATGTGTTTGAGTTTGTATCATGTGAAGTACAGATATGGTAGATGTAGTTCAATTTCAAATTAATCCACTTGGGTAGCCATCTTGAATAACCTAAAGTCCTTTGTTTTGAACAGGTTTCCAAAATTCTTTTGAATAACTGAAAGCATGTAAATTAAATTTCACTTACACTAACTTAATATTGTCATAAATCCACAGTATTAATTATGGCAATAGGTATTAGCATATTTAACACCTGTTTTTACACTCAATTCATTGAATATTGAGTGGAGCTGTGTTAGATTCAACTATCCATGACAGCCATCTTGATTTCAAGTTCAAATAATATGATGATTATAATGCATTTTCTTGCTTTTTATGTGAGTTTCAAGTTTTGCACTCGTGTTTTTAATTCAGTTATTATTCATCTTTCAGTTTACACAAACAAAAGACATTGTATGTTGTCACACATTATTCAAAGTAATACACATAAAGTTATTACTGTTATGAATGGTAAATGCCACAAATGGAACACTATTGCAAAATAGTGATGGACGTGCCATTTTGTGGGCCATATATTTTCATGAAGAAGAATTATGGTTTTAGTACATCAGTTTACTTTCTACCTTCATCAAGTTGATATCAGAGATTTAGATATTACACATAAGCCACAATATATCAATGCCATCTTGAAAAGTCTAGGGTCAGTTATCAAAGGAATGTGTTGGATTAAATTAATCCCACGAGATCAATATTAATCTCTTGGTTTTATACCATAAGCATGCAAGTTTCTTTTTCAAAAGTGCATGGATATGTGCTAGTCATATATAAGGATTTCATATTATACTTTCTATCACCGTTATGAACAAGTTGAAAATATCAGAATCATGGAAAGATATTTAAATACCAGCCTTGTAGGTTCCTTACTCAGCAAACTTATCTCAACTTTTTCTGCATCATTCTCTGGCTTTAGAATTTCTGATATACCTGAAGATCAGAGCCACACAGATAATCCCATGCAGGAAAGTCATGCACAGAGTGAAAATGAAAACAATGGTACAGATGATGATTTGGAGTTATCCAATATGGCTGGCATTTATCCAGAATTCCTGAGGATCAAACAAAATAAATACGTTGTCACTGTGCATATAGATCCACAAAAGTTTGAGTTTGTAAAACAGATATTGGATTCATAAACTTGCATGACTTCATGCAGTTCAAGTGTTTATAATGGTTCTGTATACATAACACACAAGAAAAACACTGTGACAGCTACATTTTATAAAACATCATGTGTCCTACACAAACGGGCTGAACTGTTTCACATGGTTAGATCATACTATCTGTAAATGTAGACAGGATGAGAATACCAATGCTAAAGGCAGTTACATGCTGACATCTACACCGGTAACTAGATGTAGTACCAAACATGAAACAGCTCCTAAAGTCTTTGACCTTGATGACTCAGTCAATAAAATTATCAGCCCTCCAGAGTGTCAGGCAATTACACGCTCCATAAATCATGACCATTACAGTGATGGCTTAAACTATAATTATTTTTCCATGTGTGTACATCAAAAAACAATTAGGAACTTGGAGGCTCAAATTGAAGAATTAAAACTACAGTTACATGCTATTAAGTCAGCACAGGGAAGGATTAATGAGCAAGTAACCTCATGTGAAACAGCAACTCAGACAGACTCCCAAATAGCAACAATGTCAGATGCTCAGACACAGACAATCCCAATACCAGCCAAAAGAAAATGTAAAATGACCATACAAGTAACAACTGATACCCAGAGTACCCCCTCTCAGTCATGTGTTGCACCTGCAACAGCAATAAGAGAACACCCATTGCCCTCATCTCAAACAAGTCTGTTGCCTGCATCAGCAACTGCATTTCCCACTGCACAGACAAATGTGACAACATCAGCATGATTAGTTCACACAACCAAGATGCCAATTTCAGCACCCCTTCATCAAAGAGAAGTATCTGAAATACTAACCAGAATCCAACACTGGAAATCACAAGCCAGAAAAGATAGGACTCTTGTAATTGGCTCTTCAATATTGAAAAGTATAATACAAAGGAGACTTCTTAAAACAGATGTACAGACTCTTAGAGGTGCAAAAATCAACAACATCATGGACAGAATAATGAATACTGACCTAATCAAATACAACCAAATTATTATTTTAGTAGGTGGAAAAATGATGCCAGTGATGAAAGGTCACTAAATCAAATCAAAACAAAGTTTGAAAGTTTACTGTAAGCAGCTAGGTATTGCAGCCCAGATACATGTAAAATAATGATATCAGGACTACCTCCTCATGTCGACAACAGGGTGAAAGAAGTCAATGATCTGATAATTGACCTATGTGAAGACTTCAACCTACAGTACGTTCCACAATACACATCTTTCTTTCTTCAGAACCAGGACGTCAACCTAAGTTTCTACCAGAGACAAAATTTATTTAAGTAGAAAAGGAACCTCTGAACTACTGAGAAATATTAACTTTCTACTAATAATTTTTATTTTCTCAATACAATTTATGAGCAATTATTTTCATAGAGGATAGGTTGCCAAAAGAATGTATCTTTCTTTTCTGGTTGTCCTAGCTAAAATCTTACTTTCTCAAGTGACAGTAAATGCACAGATCTTGTCTTTTGCAAATTTTAACAACAGGAAATATATTTTCACATTCATGGGGTTGAAACACTCAAATTAGTTCAGAAAGTTTGTTGAAGTTAACAGTACATTTTTCCTCTGCCATTGTTGTGTTTGCACCTGCATGAGTATCACTTGTTTCATCTTTTTTTTTACAGGTCTCAGTTTACTAGAATATGCACAGGAGATTGATGGACAGACTTATCTTCAGCAAGAGTTGTGTTTTGTGGTATGTATTTATGAGTTGCCAAGCACTTGAATTGTATTGCTCTATAGCTGTATTTTCCACTATTAATATTTTTCCTCTGGCTTTTTTGCTGTTTACTATCATTTTGCAAATTGTGCCAAGTCCATTATGAGTGAATGGGAATCTGATAAGAAATTCTTTGTTAAATTGTATGGAGTATATTATACACATATTTCCTTTCTGGATTATGAATGGTCAACTTCACTGGCCATTTATCATTGGATTTATTTCATGTGTCACTCTGTAAGTTAACAGTGTCCCACACATTACTATCTGAATGTTTGAACACATCAATATATTAATGTTGAAACATTTCAGATTATCAGTGTTCCAGCACATCAGTATACCACACTAATTTCACCAATTCTTAATCATGGATCAGAATTATGGAGAGTCATTGAGGGAAGTAATATTTAATGGTTGCACATAAATATTTGCAAAAATCTTCTTGGGGTTAAACAATCTACCCAAAATGATTTTGTATGGGATGAATTGGGAAGGACACCCTTACAGATCAATAGATATTACTTAATTTTGAAATACTTGACTAAGATTATCTCCTCAGATAATAGAAAATATATATCTGTAATATATAATCAAATGCTTACTGACATAGAAAGCCATCCTAGAAAGAAAAACTGGGTATTGTTAGTCTGGAATTTATTAAATAGTCTGGTTATGGGGGAAGTGTGGATAAATCAAGCTGTTGGGAACATAAGTGTTTTCTTATCTTTAGTTAAACAATGGCCATCTGACCAGTTTATCCAAAATTGGCAATAAAAAATCTGAGAATCTTCAAGAGATAGATTAAATAGAAACTTGTCCCAAAATTTTGGCTATAAGGAGTATTTAGATATAGTAACAATGACAAAATTTAGAAAATCCCTTTCAAAAATAATGATGTCTGTACATACTTTGCATGTTGAATTATGGAGAAGGAAGAGACCACATATCACTACACTAGATCAAAGAATGTGTAATTATTGCTACGGGTTGGAAGATGAGTATCACTTTGTTTTAGAATTCCAATGCTGCTTGCCACTAAGAAAGAAGTATAATAATAATAATAATAATAATAATAATAATAACTTTATTTAAAGAGGGTGACACAATTAGTTGCATAGAACTAATCCTCCTTGTGACTCTCTATTATATAGATATTTAAATTCAATGTACATTTACATAGTTGCACACACACACACACACACACACACACATGTTGATAATAAGCTATATTTATATATGGACATAATAAACTGAAAATTTAAATGAACATGCTCTAACTAAGTTACATTGTGTATATACTGTAAAATAGCAGTGAGACAACAAAATGGAAGTTTAGTGAATTTATACTTTAATTTGTAATGTGTTTATCAAATACATAAACTCTTTTTGGACAGGTCAGAGTATGTTGAAATTTATTAAATTACTCTATTCCGCTGAAACTACTAAGGTTAGAAATCTGGGAAATTATATTCATAGAGAACTAATTGAACATAATACAATGAATACTACTTAAAGTTACATTCTCCTTTTCATTGTTTAATACATGTATTACTATGTCATATTTCATGTATGACCTGTTTTTTATACTATTAAGTAAAGCAAGTTGAATACTGCTTATGTATTGATGACACTTTTAGTGTCGTCTCTTGAAGGAGCTTATGTTGAAGCTGATGTATGTGATTCTGGAGTATTTTACAGGTCACAAATTAATGTGTTGTATTCTTACTTCATATTATACACTTTGTATTATACACTGTATGAATGCAGGTATGGATATTTATATGCATGTTTGTGCCTATCACACTATCTCATTTTATATGTATGTATGTGCATATATGTATGTGGGTCTATGTAAGCATGTATATGGGTATATGCATATTCATATGTAATGTACACGTGTATATATATATGACCAAAGGCATTATAGTGTGGTTGTTGTTGTTGTTGTTGTTGTTGTGGGGCTTAACGCCATTTTTCAGCACACGATAGGCTATACATGGCGGCTAGTATTAATGGTGGAGGAAGAAACCGGGAAATCCGCGGAAAGAACCACCGACCCACGAGAAGCTACTGGCAAGCTTTCTCACATATCCACATTCGCCGAATCTTAGACTCCAACCAATGCAGACAGAGGTGAGATGGCAGTGATCCGTAACGGACAGCGCTTTAGACCACTCGGCCACTCGGGGCCCCCCATTATAGTGTGGGAAATAGTTATAATGTGTAAGGCTGAATGGTCAGGAAGTAACAGTCAGCAGTTACCAGTATCAGGTTTCTGCTTAGCAAGAAGATGAGGGTGAGAATTAGGAAAACATATCAATATCAGGGACAGTTTGTGGGATTCAGGAACATAATGACAAATCTGGGTAACTGGGTCACCATCATATAAAATCAGGGTAACTGGGTTGTTTTCTTTTTTTTTTTTTTGTTTCAGCACCATTTAGTAATGGTATGGTTCATGGCGGAAGGGGGCTGCTTTTCATTTAAGGGAAGTGGGTGTTGGTATGTGATATATATATACACACATAAATATATATTTGGAAATATAGAGAGATATGCAATGGGAACTTAATAGGAAATTAACAGAGACTTAACAGAAGATACTAGAGTTAGAGACATAGAGGGACTTATTAGATGAAGGATAGAGATGGTGACATAATACAAAGAGACATAGTACCCGGTAGATATATATATATAATGGAGAGATAGTTATTATTAGAGTGGACAACCATATCAGGAAACCATGTAGCTAAACTGTAGTATAGAACTTGGAGAGATGGACATAAGTTTACTAAGTGCTTATTTAAATATAAACCGTACTTTGCCAAAGTGACTTAGTGTTGTAAATATTATATCACTGAGGTTTCCCCTCACCCTGAATCCTGAGGTCATATGTACAATAAGAGATCCCGGGTCAGATGATGAGAACAGAGTTGGTCACATATGAATATACGAGTGTGTCTAGGAATGAGGGTATGTATACGTAAGTGTATATCTTTAGTATTTATTAAATGTTTGTAAATTTGATAGGTTTGTTTTTTGTTATGTATTAAATGTGTCACAATCAATGTTTGTAACAAATGTATATGTATATACTTGATGATGACTAATCAGCTAAACGCATGTAAAATTCTTCTTATCAATGTTCCAGGACATCAACATCTCAGTGTTCCAACACATCAATATATCCTTGTTCCAGCACATCAGTATCTCAGTGTTCCAGACACATATCAGTGTTTCAACACATCAGTATCTTCTTGTTTTTGGGGGTCCTGGGTGGCCAAGTAGTCTAAAGTGTTCACCATTACCAATCACTGCCATCTCACCTCTGTTCATGTGTGTTCAAGTCTCAGGCTTGGCCAGTGTGGGTATGTGAGAAAGCTGTCAGTAACATTCTGTGGGTTGGTGGTTCTTAATGGGCCTTTTCTGGGTTCTTGCTCCACCAATTATACTGGCTGCCATGTATGGCCAATGATGCACTGAAAAATGGTGTTAAACCCAAAACAACAACAACAACAACTGCAGTCTCTTTGTTCCACCATGATTTAATGTTTGTGGATTAAACTTTGATCTCTCCTAGTTATGTAGACTGTTGTGTTTACCTTCCTACTGCTGCTGCTATATGGCATCACGAGAACAATAATGAAAGGTTAGGAATGGTCTCTTGTTGTTTCCAGATAAAATCACTTGAAAAATACATTGTTTACTTAACTGTGTGGTGGCTTTTTTTTGAAAGTTAGTACACTTTAGACAGCCTTTTCCTACAGAAGTGTCATAAGAGCTATAGGTCTATAATTATTCTTGTCCGTCAGATTACCAATATTGCTTTTCAGATGCGGTAAAATTGTAACTTTTGTGAAATCATCTGGAACAAAGTTATGTGCAAACATGCAATTACATAAAATCATCAAAAGCATATGAAGTCTAGTATCTGAAAATGTATAACATACAATCTTGAACGTATAGTATCTGAAGATTTAAAATGCTCCATGGTTCCTATCAATGCAAATTGGTAGCCTATTGGAGGTTGTAGTATTTTGTTTAACTTGCTTAGAGAATTCACATTCAAAAGTTTCAAATTTTTGGACTAGCGAATCTGTTCTATGTTTTGCTTAATTCTTTTTACATAATCTAAGAGCATACTTAAATTGTGTTCTTCTTTGGCGCATTTGGTTACTGAGATGGCCATGATGAGGTTTACCTTTATCATACCACATAAGGTAAACATTTCATGCAGAGTTGTGTAGTTCTTTGAGACAGTGATTCCACCCTGGTATAACCCAGTGACCACGTTTGGATTTACTAGTAAAGCTTTAACCAGAGTTCGACAAAGCTTTTACTATATCATTGTATAATCCATTAATTTGTTTTATATGCACCTGAGTAGTACAGCCATGGTCAGTACAGACTGCAGCACAATGTGGGATCTCAATCTTGTTTAATAAGAATGCATATGTCTGAGTATAATTTAGTTTTTTGTCAGCAGTAAGGTATGACCAATTAATGTGTTTCAAATTTAATAGTTCACTGGGGAAAGAATCAAATCTAGGAAATAGATCAGCATTGATAGTCATTAAAGTAGGATGATGGTCAGATCCAGTACAAGGGTGTGCAATATTCTCATAACACTTATAGTGGAATGAGCAGATTTGTAGAGACACAATGATACCAGCAAGAGACTATCGTGCGAGTCACTGAGATAAGTAAAATTTGTTATGTTGTCTACTATTAAAGTCCGATATGATATAATGGTATTCATCATAAAATAGGTGCAGTTCATCTCCATAGGGAGTGGATTTGAGCATATTAGCATTCCAGTCTCCAAAGGGGGTGGATTTGAGCGTATTAGCGTATTAGCATTCCAATCTCCAAAGGGAGTGGATTTGAACGTATTAGCATTCCAATCTCCAAATGGAGTGGATTTGAGTGTATTAGCATTCCAATCTCCAAAGGGAGTGGATTTGAGTTTATTAGCATTCCAACCTCCTATTACATAAACATTTAGACTATTAGCATTTTCTACAATAGCATTAATTTTGCCCAAATAATCTACAAATTCCCCCAAATTTTCCGCAAAATCACAAGGTAAATAGACATTGACAGAAAGCAAGGAGGAATTCCCTGTCTTGATAGTAATGCCTATTAATCTAGAATCATCAAGGTGATGTACTTCTATAATACTCGCAAGAGATCCACATCACCTCCATAGGGTCTGCCTGTATGAATGTCATTAGAAGATTCAATCAGCGACTCCCCTGATCTATAAAACTTGTCGTGTATGGATGAGAGACAGTTTAGTTACCCGTCGAATAGCCACAATTCTTGTAAGAAACAAATGTCAGAAATATCACATGAAGTTCTTACATTTAGTTTATTTCATGTTAAGTAATGACAGTTATAAAAATAAATGCGTAAATTATTCATTATGCATATTTGAGTCCAATATTAGTCCAATTTGTGCATATTATAGTTTAATTCTGACTTTGATACTAGACTCTAACCAACATATTCCTTTGCCATGCAACCATGTTCATCATCATATTGTGCACAAGATTATCACATGTGATTTTGAAGCTGGCATAGGTATTATACTTTGTATGTAATTTCTCACTTGAGTTGGTTTTTGGCTTAACTCCAGAGTAATGGTCAGTATGCAATGAAATGTCTGATTCTTGTGTTTCAGGGACAAGTCTTGTCATAAATATGCATTGCTGTCACATTGGACACACTGAATGCAAATTCGAGGACACTGCCTTTTCTATGATAACACTTCAATACCTTTTTGGAAACTTGTGTGTGGATGGGACATTTGTAAACTTATTAGCCCGTCATTGATGCTGATCGGTGTGTGATGCTATATGTACAAATGCAGTTCCACAGAGGTCATTGTTCCGCAGAGAACTTGCGACTTTAGCAAAAGTTTTATCATTTTCCAAATCCATGTCTAGGGCATTGGTGTCTTCTGAAGATGCGATTAATTTTAATGCAGTTGTACTGAGATTTAATTCACCATCATCTGAATTATTACTATTCTGGGATTCTTGCTGTTGTACCCCATAAAGCAGTTTGCACTAATCAGAGTCTTGTTGCTGTTTGAGTCCATGCATTGCATATCTTTGTGTGCGCTCCTGGTAATGGTTCTTTCTGTTGAACTACTGGATTCAGGGATTTTCTTTGTTGATATACAGGATAATGTGACTGGGTGGGACATCATGCTACATGTCTGCGGCATTATGCCCCAGTGCAAGACATCACTATAAAACTTCCACACGGCAGATATTGTAGTGATATGTCTGAAAAATTGTTAAAGCTGTGTTAAAAATCCAAATCACACACACACACACACACACACACACACACACACACACACACACACACACTTCAGTCTGTTCCAAATTTGTGAACCATGTGAGTCCTAATTAAAATTCATTTCATGCCCCAAAAAGAGCAGATTCTGTCCCTCACAGTCAACAGTTTATTGCGAGACTAGCCAATACATTTATCGTAATGAGTATGTGTCATGCTGACCAAGAGAGAAGGTGCTGCGAAATTATTCTACAGACAGATTACACTGCGTACATCTACAGAATTTTGTACCATTACAGTCTTAAATTAAGTAACAGCAAAAACCATCAAGTTTTGTTAAATTCAACAATAATTTATTTCCCTAGAATACAGAGTGAAAATGTTAAAAGAACTTACAGTATTGTGAATTAAATCCCAAGCAGTCCTAAAAGTTCATTCATAAGTCCAAGGGTATGAAGTTCCTACTGAATTTCAGTGTTATTACAATTAAATTCCTATATTGAATGTTTTAATGTACTTGTGGTTTTGAGTGTGCTAATATGCCAATGGCTTGGAGTGTGATGATGTGTTAAGTCTTTTTGATGTATCACAGTAATATAATCTAAAATGTCCTTGTCTGAATTCATTATAATTCCAAATTAATGTTCCAGTCCAAGAATATTATTGAGCACTTTTGTGTAACTTTTCTCCATTATTTATGTGGTGTTATAAATTTCAAATTATTTTGTTTGGTGATTTTTACATACCACAGTTATAGCATGTTGTCATCTCCATTTAAAACAGTAGTTATGTTTCAAATATGATGATAGTGTGAGGTGTTTCAGTAGTAAGGTATTATTGGGTTCTCTCAGAAAGTATAGTAGTAAGTAAAGTGTACCATCTCTGGGAGTTGAGTTTTGCAGTAGCTGATATTTTTGGACTGGTAGTAAGGTTTCAGATGCACAATAGTGGTTGCACCGTAAATGTTCTTGTGCATGTAATAGGGGAGGGGGAGTATGAGTGAGTTTGTTTTATGCAGTAGTGAACAAAACACACCAGTAGTAAGGTGCACCAGAGGTGTCCTTGTGTGAGAGGGGGTTATGAAGGTGCTTTTATTTCATGCACTAGTAAATGGTGTGCCATCAGTGTTCTCATAAGGGGGTGGTGGTTGGTATGATTTTGTTTCATGCAGTAATAAATAATGTGTATTGAAACTCCTATTAGCCGTGTACAAGGATACAGTCAAAGATGATCCAATTGCTCCCTTATTTCTGTCGATAGATGTTTTCCAATCACTTGAAATCCAAGAAAAGGTGTCAAAAGATCGTGAAATAAAAGTAAAATATGTTGTTAAGTGAAGAAGCTCTGTTAAGTGTTTTGGAAATAAAACTATTCTTGATTACAATGGGGATAAGTTTCAGGCTAGGAGAGGAAAGTAGGAAGAGTTAGAGGAGTTGCAAATAGGGAGGTGAAGGGGCACCCCCTATGCCTAGACCAACAAGTAGGTCTCCGCTTTTTTTTCTGACATTATTGGTAGTGGAGACCAACCAGGTTCACACGGCCAGACCTAACCGCAGGTCCATCCTAAGCATTAGTCAGTTACTAGTGATACATTCCTCACAAGACGGTTTCCAGGCATTGTTTTTGCCTGGGATATTGCTGCTTTCCATGCATGCATCATCAATTTCAAAGAAAAGGTCATTAATAGATGTATACAGAGGTGTTCTGTTCTGACAGGGATTAATGCTAAAAAAGTGAGCGTTCTGAAGGATTTAATGTCATGGGTCAGAAGAAGAGGGATTTTACTTACCATCTGCATACCAAGGTCAGCCGAAATAATTTTATTAATTACTAGCAAGTGTCAGATAGAATTGATCGGAGGGTAAAACTTCTGTATGGGATATGGCCCGACCTGGTTGGTCTCTACTACCAGTAATGTCAACAAAGAAATGCGGAAATCTTGTTGGTCTACCCCTGTGCCTTAATGCATTTACCCATAGGTATAATTTGATTTTAATGAATGTGTGGTTTACTACATTGTTGTGATTCTAAGTATTAAAATATATAAAAGAAAGGAAGTGAAAACAACAATTTAATTAAAAATCAACAAACATTTTATTTCCACATAATAAAAAGTGAAAATTCAAAAGACAGTATTGTGAAATAAATTCCAAATAATCCTAATATCCTATCACATGTCCAAGAATATAGAATCTTCTGAATGAATTCCAGTAGTTTTGAATGGCTTGATATACCATTGATGCAATCCAGATTGCCTTTGAACGAGTTCACAAAATGGAAAGTAATGTGTTAATCCCAAAGTCAACAAGAACTGTAGTAATTTCAATTAATAATTTAAATAAATAATTCTTTTTTAAGTTTTTCGGATTTCAAAAACATGACTGTAAACTCTGAAAACAAATAAATTCCCAGAGATTGATCTAAAACAGGAATGAATTTATATACCAACTCACTATTCATAGACATTTTCACTTGTCCTACAACATAATAGAATGTTTTGGAAAATCTAAGCGTGAACAAGCCTTGAAGTAAAATACATAAGTACAACCTACAATCATGGAGAAAAGTTTGCAATGTCAACATTCACTTTACAACTAACAATCATAGATAAAAGTTAACCACACAATATGAATTAAATATACATAACAATATATAGTTGCAACTTGGAGGACAGTAAATTATAGGGACTTGAAGTTAATGACTTTGTGTGATTATTCCACATTAACCATATTAACTTGAAGTCCCTTTCAATTACTCAGTTTTCACTCATTGATAATAGTTTGCTTAAAAGTGTACATATTTATAAACTGCCATTAAGCTACTACCAACTTTTTTCTTCTTGTTCTTTCAGATATCGATTGTTAAAAGAAACAACTTGCTATCCAATGGATTCATTTCTGGTGTATTGTTCCATTTGTTGCTGTTTGGTCCTGATAACAGGCAAGTGATTCATCATTGTCTACTTTTATTTTAGTACCAATGTAGGAACATTTTGCTCGATGGCAAAGTTAGTATGAGGGATAGTTGTCTGGTGGCATAATTTGATGTTGCTTCTAAATGACCTTCTCATAACAGCTGCTTCTCGAAAACATGATATAAAAAATATTAAAAAATTCTTCTTTCTTGCAACATATTCCTTTATTTAAATGATGGTAATCAACCCAGATGGCAATCTTACATACTACTTTTGACCAGATGGTCTTATCAACAGGAGTATTCACTGAAAGAACATATAGTTTGATCTGAATGATAATTGTGTTCTTCTAACCTCCATCATGACACCATAAATGGCCATCTTGAGAGTTTTCTTATCATTGCCTCTCTTGCATAATTAATGACATTGACATGGGCTTTTTACAAAAATGCTTCTTGCAACATATCAGCATATGTTTGAAGGGCTTTTGAAAACCAGACCTAATTCACCTTGGAATAAATTCAAAGGTCATTGCTTGCATTGTTGTACTTTTTTGAGCATGTGAATGCATTTATTTGTACATATGCAAATGTATTTCATTTAGTTGCATTCCAGTGAACAAGTTGATAGTCAGCATTTTGACATTGATTTTAAGGTTGACTTTGGTTTTTTAGTTTTGTTGCTTGTGCTCATCAAAACAAAAATAAGTATGAATGGATTTTGATCATGTACAATATGTGGATATATCTGATGAATACTTTGAATAATGTATACTTATAGGACTGTGTTTTATCAAAGAAAAGGTTAATTAAAGAATTAACCAATCTTAGCATGTGGGTATATCTTGACATTGTCTGATTCAAGTTGAATGACTTTCTATCTATGATATTGGCTTCAAGGTCGGTGGCCATGACATAATTTTATCCAGCATTTTCAGGTCTATTGTGAACTTGTTAACTCAGACATTTAAAAAAATATTTTGGTTTCAAATTTTGTATGTTGAACTTTTTGCAGAATGTCAGATATGGTTTCAGTATTCAGCAGTTAAAAATAAATTCTGATCTTATATCAGATTCCTGGATATTCTTTTTGAATAGTGTGTGTTAGCCCTTTCAATGCTTTTTATGTATTGCTTGAAATTTCATCAATATTATGGTCATCATTAGCCATTTTTGCCTTCTTGCTTAATACAGAGTATGACATGGTTTCACTAGTGCAGCTAGCTCAGCAGTATATAAAACTTGGTAAATATTATGGTCATCACCTGAAGATGCACAAATTGACAGTTCATTTTCCACCTGTTATTTTTTTAAATATTTAGTGCTAAGGCTGCATTGTTTACTCAGATGTTTTAATTTATGCATGATATCCTTATGTAGAATTGAAGCCACTTAATCTAAATGATTCAAAACTCAAAATCTTTCCTTTGATCTTCATGTTCAGCTTACAGCTGATGGCTATTTGTGTGTACCATATATAGTGCTACTTGCAATTGTTTCATTTATGTATATAATAATTTTCATGATGATGGGTTTGTCATTTACTAATTAAAATATTAAATTATTCTTATTAAAATATTCTTTGCCTTAAAGCACACTGCGTAGTTTCAAGGTTGAGTTGTACTCTCATTCATGTTAAAATGTTCATGTGATTTTTGACTTCAGGTGACGTTTTCTTGAAAAACCAGGCTGGCCTAATTCCTGATTAGCTGGCTGATAAAGTAGTTCACCTTGTTTTCAAGTGTGAATGCACTTTAAATGAATAATCAGATCTTGTTGACGCACAGATTATGGCCAACAAATATTGGTTGCCTGACTTGGTCTTTGGTAAAGGACCAACACAATCTACCATAATTCTACTGAATGGTTCACCAAATGCAGGAATTGGTTGTAGATGAGCTTTAGGTATCTTTTGATTTGGTTTTCCTACAATTTGACAAGTATGACAAGATCTACAAAACTTGCACACATCACTTTTAATTTTTGGCCAATAGAAGTGAATCAAGATCTTGTGATACGTTTTATTGATCCCTAAATGACCAGCCATAGGAGTTTCATGGGCCAAACTAAGTATTTCCTGTCTGTAAGGTTTCGGAACCACAATCTGATATTTTACTGACCATTCGTCACTAGCAGGTACCTCGGGAGGTCTCCATTTTCTCATAAGGACTCCATTTTTAATGAAGTAACAGACAGGTACTTCAGTTGCTTCAGTTTCACTAACGGCCTGCTGAAACAAACAGGAGATCTCAGGATCCTTCTCCTGTTCGACGACAAGTGATTGTCGTTTATCACCCTGATCAGATAAAAGAGAATGAGTATCCAAAAGAGGATCACTATGATCAATACCTTTTGACTGACCCAAATTAGAAGTGAAAGTGACCTCATCAAAAGCCTGACCAATACATGTGTCAGCTAAAGGAATACACTCCTTATCAAAATCATTCTCAAGAGCTTTCTTTGCCATAGCTCTGGTAACTGCACAAGCTGGGAATAAATCAGGGATTTCTTTTTCAATAGGATCAACTTTCTGATCCAAAGAAGGCTTGTCAGTTACAAGTGGATTAACCACAACCTTGTCTCCAGCTAAGTCATTGCCTAGAAACAAATGAATGCCCTCAACGGGTAAAGTAGACACTACAGCGACTGTCACAGGTCCTGAAACTAAGTCTGACGACAAATTAACAGAATGGAGAGGAACATTAACAAAGCCGCACTCTACTCCCTGAATGAGAACACTCATTAGAACAGGTCTTCTCAGAAGAAGGCAAAATACCTGAAACTAAAAGACTCTGAGAAGCTCCTGTATCCCTCAAAATTTTAATAGGGATAGGATTGGCCAAATCACCCAAGAGTGATATAGAAGCCTTCGACATGAATGGTTCAAAATTCTCCAAAGCACAATCAGACTGAGGTTTTTCAAACCCAACAAATGTATTGTTTTTAATACATGACCGTGACCATGACCTCTTAGAAATAAAAGCATTTGGGATAGGTCTATCTTGATTCTGATGCCTATATTTCAATTCGAAGCAATCAGAAATGACGTGTCCTTTTTCTTGGCAATAGGTACACATAGGTAGAGACAAGGATTTTGAATCAAGTCTCTCAGAGGCTTGATTTTTAGAATCTGTGCTAGATTGAGTTTCACTGAGAGTCGTTTTTGATTGAAACACCTTAATATCAGTAGACTGCTGAGTTAAAGGTTTGCTTACAGCAGGAACTTTATGAGTTAAGTAATACTCAGCAGCAGCAATAGCAGCTTTTTCCAAGGTTTCAAACTTATGCTCTTCAAGATGATTCTTAATGTCACTATGGACACAGTTCTTGAACTCTTCGAGTAATATCAGTTGTTCGAGTCTTTCATAATCATGTTCAATCTTCTCAAACAAGCACCATCTTTTGAACAACTGTTCTTTTTCTCTAGCAAATTCAACATAAGTGTGTCTAGTTTTTTTTTTATATTTTCTGAACCTTTGCCGACAAGTCTCAGGGACTAATACATAACCCTTCAAAAGGCATTCCTTAACCATATCATAGTCAAATCTTTGCTGTACAGACAGGGACATATAGATATCTTTGGCTTTGCCACAAAGTACACTCTGCAATAATTGAGTCCAATTCTCCCTTGGACATTTCGCATTCTTAACAACTGTTTCAAATTGAAGAAGAATTCTCTCCATTTTTAATGCTGTGAAAGAAAGCCTGTTGTTTTCACTAACATTTCAAATAAAATGAACTAGGGAATTTAAATTTCAATTTTTAGCCAATTTCATATATCAGCTAATTTCATAGATCAATCCCGGAGGACGAGCAACCCAATTTCTTTATGTTACGTATCGGCTCATTCAAAGTAACACAAAGAAAGAGTGAAGACATCAAGCTTTGTAAATTTTAACAAAAATAATTTATTTCCCTAGAAAACACGGTGAAAAGGTAAATAGGTGAAACTAGACTTACAATTTACGAAGAAGATTCCCAAATATATGTTCTAAATTTGTGAAAACACATAAGTCCTGTGAATAAACAGTTCTAAATTGATACAGTCTGAATCTCAGTTCCGATCCAAGATGGCGGATGATGACGTCAGACGAAGGTTAACACAGAATGTCCAGAATTTTCACTGTAAAGCACAATTTGTATTGTTCTGTTCCGATTTAGAAGTAATTTCATCAAATGTCTTTGTCCAAAGCCAGCAGTGTTGTTCTCCAGGGAAAATAATTATTTAGAAAGTAGATGAAATACAGCTACCACCACTAACAACACACATGTTGTTCCTCGTACGAATGCACAACTCTTTCCAGAAATACCTTTTTTAAAGTATTATAAACTCTGTAAGATGTTATGATGTGACTGAACCACGACTGACTACGATTACGACTCTGACTATAACTGCGACTAAACATTTCTTACAGGTAACTGAGCATTTAAAACAAGCTAATGCGTCATTACATGTACACACGCATGAAGGACACGTGTGATTTCGAAATCACTACAATGCGTAAACAAGTATTATTTTGAAATAACGTGGTTACAGCCAATCATTTACATAGCTCTTTCTCACTGTTTACTTGATACGAAAAACCCTCATGCAAAAATCGTGCTTACACGAGTCACATTTACGTTTTAAATAAATATGATGTTTCTAACAAACTATTAGACCTTGCTAACATAATCATCACCATAATAATAATAATAATAACATTTAGTGGTGTAAAAAAATAAAAATGAAACAAATTAGAAGAATAAATTTTAACACATATGTAATTTGACTACAGGGTCGTAACACCCTGATTATACAGTTACTAGAGCTATGGCAATGAGAGCTCTTGGGAATGATGTTGAGAGTGTTCTTTTAGTTGACACATTTATTGGTCAGGTTTTTTATGAGGTCATGTTTGCTCCTAGTATTGATCAAGCAAGTGGTATTAATCACTGTGATCCTCTTTTTGCTACTCATTCTATTAATTCTAATGAGAGTGATAAAAGACAATCACTTGTTGTCTCATAGGAACAAGATCTTGAGATCTCCTGTTTCTTTCAGAGGGCTGTTAGAAAAACTGAAGCAACACATTGTTATTTTGTTAAAAATGGAGTCCTTAAGAGAAAATGGAGGCCACCTGAGGTACCCGCTAGTGATGAGTGGTCGGTAAACTATCAGATTGTTGTTCCTAAGTCTTATTGACAGGATTTTAGACTTTATGAAACTCCTTTGGCTGGTCATTTAGGAGTCATTAAGACTTTTCACAAGATCTTGCATCACTTTTATTGGCCAAAAATTAAAAGTGATGTTTGCAAAAATTGTAGATCTTGTCACACTTGTCCATTGGTAGGAAAACTCAATCAGACGATACCAAAGGCTCATCTGCAACCTATTCCTGCATTTGACAAACCTTTTAGCAGAGTAATGGTAGACTGTGTCAGTTCAGTACTTTTAAATTTGATGACCTGCATATAGACAGATAATTGTGCTTCTGCAATGTTTATTAGAATTATTGCCCTTTCTGACATCAAGTCTGATGTTGTGCATACTAAAACCTTGTGTATGTACATATACATAGTCACCCACAAACACACACAGACACACACAGCATTGATAATAAGCTATATTTATATATGGACATAATAAACAGAAAATGTAAATGAACGTGCTCCAACTGGGTACATTGTGTATATATATATATATATATATATATATATATATATATATATATATATATATATATATAATACAAAAGTAGTGAGACAACAAAGTGGAAGGTTAGTGAATTTACACTTTAAGTTGTAATGCATTCATATTTAAACTTTATCCAATTTCTTTTTGGATTCTGTCCCAAATTAGTGATCCTATGTTGACAACATTTATTAAAGAGTTCTTTATTTGGTTTTGGGATGGAAAGGTGGTTAGCTGAAATTGATCTTAAATTGGGAGTGTTGCCTTGCTTTCTAGCCATATTGTTTGAAACTTTGTACATAAGTCTAGCCTTTCTCAAAAATATTCCTTCACTTGTTGTTAATATTTTAATATAATTTATTGCATTTTTTGGATATTTTCAGCATTTTCTAAGATGAGTCTGTAAGATCGTGTTTGCAAGTTGAATAATTTGTAAATATTCTTGTCAAAATTGTCCCCAGATAGCATTACAGTAGTCAAAGTATGGTTTTCAATAGCATTTGTAATATGTTAACTTATGTTTAATTGAGCAATATGACTTTATCTTGCTGAATAACTACATACATGAATTGACTGTGATATGTATATTTAATTTGTATTGTTTGTTTGTTAGTTTATTTATTTATTTACTTTTATTATATGCTATGGAAAATTGTATGTTGGATTTGACATTGTTGAAAAACAAGTTCATTTTCTACTTGACTTGAAACATCAATTTTTTTATTCTGTAAACAACTGATAGCTAAATAGTTTCTCTATGAGTATAGTTTAACTATTAGGATTATATGTGTGTGTGTGTGTGTGTGTGTGTGTGTGTGTGTGTGTGTGTGTTTAATTTGCATTGTTTGTTAGTTTTTTTATAGATTTTTCTTAATTTCATTATATGCTATTGATAATGTAACATTGTATGTTGGACTTGACCTTGTCCAAAATCAATTTCATTTTCTACTTGACCTGAATCATTGATTTTTTTTATTCTATGAACAACTAATACATAGCTAAATAGTTTCTCTTTGAGTATGGATTAACTATTAGGATTATTATTTTTGCCCGAGTAAAGGACATTGTGTTTGTCACATTTTATATTTTAACTATCTTGTAAATATTAGGTTATTATTAGGCAAATTATTGTCAACTATCACCCTAAGGATTTTGTCATGGTAACCATTTGTAGGCAAATTTCATTCAACTTAAGATTCAAATTGTTATTTTCCAATTTTGCTCTGTTTTATTTGGTAGTAATCATTATTACTTTAGTCTTGTTTGTGTTTGCTTTCATGCCAGCCACTTACTGCATTTTCAGATGGAGTCACATTGACATTAGAGATGAAAAGCATTTTGCCTTTGAAGGGTTCTAGTCTGGAGTTATCTTGCAGGATATCGGAGCCATTTAACATGAATGGAGTTGTGGTTTGGAAAGGATCTTCACAACTTACCTTATGCTATGCAGACAGTTATGTTTGTGAATTTTACAAAACTGGCTACAATTTTACAAGCAACAGTACCGGGGTCTTTGGCAGCATAAGCAGTTTGACTACAGAAGCTGAAGGAACATGGAGATGCAGCTATAGAAGAAACTCAGGAGGAGATATAGACAGTAACACTTGGAATGTGATTGTGTACAGTAAGTCAAGATGGAATTGCTGTTTTTCATCTTTCACAACTGCTCATAGATGTGTATTGTATTTGTTTTAAGGAGTCATATAACATTGAACCATATATCAGAGGATCAAAAAATCAATTGGCATTTTTTTATGTGTCAGTAACCCAATTGACTATGTGAATATTGAGAACTTAACAATTGGTCCTTTTTTGAAGCTAAGGGAGGAAATGGGATGGGTCAGACAACTATTAATGTTATGTTTTGGACCAAACAAATGTTGATGGCATGCATGTGTGTGTGTGTGTGCTTGTGTGGGATCCATGAAAAATTAAATTCAGCCATATTTTTTAACGTTCCTTGAAAATTAGTGGTTATTCACCCTAGGGATATTTAAGATATTTTCATGCATATCAACCATATCTGAATTTATATTGGTGTGGTATTTTTTATCTATAATCTAAAAACATTGTAGGATGATCAGAATATGGAACATCAGGCCAAGTTGTCAGTTTTATGACCATCAGCTTAAATAGACTGATGGCCTACATTATAATGGTGTTGACTATAGATGTAAGAAAGGTGCATCATGTTTATTTGGTTGTTCACTCAATCCAGTTGATGTGGACACAGTGTCAGGGGATAAATTGCCCACTATGAGTAGTAGAAGTCCACTCAGCATGGTGGATTTTCCCACCAGTGTAGTGGAAATCCACTCAATCTAGTGTAAGTCTGTTACAGATTTTATTGCATCTGTAGTGGGTTTTATGGCACCCCTTATATTGCATTTTCTCCATGACTAGACACACTAAACAGATTGATGAAAACCAGACATCATAAACCCAATTCTGGCAGGGGTCAATTTGATACCTTTACCTGTAAAAGCTACACAGTGGTAACATTTCTTACAGTATCAATTACTTTGTCATAGTTTCTCTTTTATTTCCATACCAAATCCAATACCCATTTTTAAGAACTTATTGAAACAAGTTATACATATAAAACTTGAAAAGAGATTATAAAGAACACTTTACTGTTTATATCGGATATGTATGATCAGGAAACACTAGAACATTATGACATGGTTGTCGTAATTCTTTTTAAAGTTTACCCCTTCAGCTACAATATCTACATCTATGTACTTCACAAAGAATATTTCATGTTTCTTGTCTAAGAATGAATTTTTAAATCTGAAAATTTTGTTCACTCTCTAAAATATCATAATTAACGTTCTTTCTGAATACAGTTAATTATAGTGCATTAAAATAGCACTCATCTTTGAAAGGTACTCAAAAAATGCTAAAATGTCTAGAGTTACTCTAGGCATTTTAGCATTTTTCAAGTACCTTTCAAAGATGAGTGCTATTTTAATGCACTATATATTTGTTTGCTCATTAAGGCCAAGAGATGCTTTTATGCGTCATGAGGTTGTGCATTACTTCCGAACTCTGTAACATAAAGGCCATTTAAGATACATCAAAGTTGGTGGCATTACAAAAAAGTAAACAGATGTAGCTCTACGATGATGCCAAATAATCTGGACTTTCTACTCGCATTACAAAATACAGAGGGAAAATGTTTGAGACCCTATTTTTTTACACCAAAAATTCACTGGTTTTCAGAACCAGATTTGTGTTTGGATTTTAGACTTTATGGTTTGAAATCTAAGGCAGATAAGTCTGTAGTGCACATGGACAGGTGAACCTTTGAAAAAAGTAGGATAAGTTTGAGATTTAGAGTAAAAGGTGGCCAGGACATGAAAATGATGGGTCCAATAATCAAGAAAAGAAAAAGAACTCCAACTTTTACCCTTCTGCACATTTGCAAGTGAATTAGCCAATAAAAGACATTTCTAGCACAACTAGGTATCTGGCTAAATGAAAATCTCTTCAAAGCAGATGTATTTGGATGTATTCAGAAGTAGCCCCTAAAATGTATTTCCATTTCAGGCAAAAATGACAAAAATCTCCCAGCCTTAGTGAGTTTAAGAACTGTATGAACCATGTCTGTTTTGATTGTCATTGGAGGTTGTCCATTTGTGACCAAAAAAACTCAGTGTAATTGGCCTGTTCTAGGAAAACCATTCTGGAACATTCAAAATAATCCTGAAGATAATGGGTACAACCTGGCAGTTTAACAGCAATGAAAAGTATCATAACCACCTAGAAATTGGTTTTATTCTAATTATTGCATGTTTTCATCCTGTAATGAATATATAAATAATTAAATATGGCCACAAATAAAATAAAATAGAAAAGCTTAAATGACTTCTTCACATAATTTCTGAACATAAGAGCATCATGGCACAAAGCACTTTCAGTGTGATTCAGCTGATACAGACTTATATCAATGAATGTACATTGCATGCAGTTGAGACTAATGTTGTGTTTTATCCGAACCCTCATTTGCTTATCATCGGAGAATTCCCTCTGTCTTTCTCTGGATATGAGTCTCTAAAATTTCCAGACCCCCATGTCCCTTGGACTATTATTTAATGAGGCAATTACTCTCCACTGATCTCTGAGACCCTCAGACATCCCTTTTGGTAGGAAAACTTTGTCAGATTAATTCTACAAGGGTGGCTATTCTAAAACCCCTGAATTCCATATGGGACCACACCCACTTGTCTAGCTTAGCCAATCAGAATTACCTCTTTACAAACCAAAATTCTTTATCACACCCAATAAAGTCAGAATAATTCCCAATGGTCCACCTTTATTAATAACTATTCTGGAAAATATCATTTTTGGACACCTGTTTTAAATGGACCACAGCTTCCTAAAAATCTTCTTTGGTTTGTCTCCGTTCTTGTCACTTTACTATTATGACCTTGGGTTAACATTACACTCCACTTCATCTTGAACCATTAAACAAGCAAGCCCCTAATTAAAACTAAATTCATGCCCCAACCAGAACAGATTAATTAGTATAAGTTGCCAAGCTACAGTGACCCTACCCAATACATCAAAATTCATATTTATGTGCAACACTGACCATGAAAGAAAGCATTTAACATTATGCTACAGGCAGATTATTCTACAGAATTTTGCACAAGTACAAACAGCAGTTAGTTATGTTGAAATAGTAGATAACTGAGTTCTTTAGGAATGTGGGGGAGGCATAAGCTCATTTACTATGGAAGAAACAATAGAGCAAGAGGAAAGGTCTGATGTTCTGACACAAACTGGAGAAAGCACAGAAGCAGTGACACAGAAATTGATGGCATGTCATCTTGGCATGTGGAGGCTATGATAAAGAGAAAATATGTGAAGCAAAATTCTCAGATACATTTCATAGTACAGTGAAAGAATGCAAAGGAGGGATGTTATGTGTAATGAGTCAAGATTGTAAGAAAGATAATCTATTTACCACTGAAAAGGACTGTACAAATTATCAAACATTAACTTTCATATGGCATTCGGAATCAGTAGATCATGTCCAAACACTTATAGAAAATAATATAGGATGAATTCCATTCTGCCATAGTAGAATTGGCTGAAAAGATGCTATCATTTGTGCCCATGCAAATAGCATATTGTCACCTATGAGAACCTGCAGATTGCATAATATCATGCAGAACTTCAATGGATGAATTCCATTCTGCAGTAGTAGATGGCTGAAAAGGCAGATGCTATCATTTGTGCAGCATATTATGTCACCTATGAGAACCTGCACATTGCATAATATCTGAGTTTAACTGAGTTGCAGAACTTCAGTGGATGTGAATCATTACATTCCTAAGCTAGGGGATAATGCATACTAAGAATCATGTAGTAGAGAACCACAATTCATTGACATACATGTGGACTTCATTATAACCAGATCTTGATGAATACCTTGTTGTATGAGTCAGTTCTTACCTATTTGACATATTTTACACCATAGAATATAATATATTACTTCACATCTCCAGCATGTATTGGTATTCATGATGCAGCCTTTGTGAATCAAGTCATACTTAGTTGAAAGGACACAAATTGTGTCTGTAAATGTAAAATATTCAGTTCATTTCATCTTTGTATTGGCATTCCACAGGGTTCTGTTTTCAGACCCATTTTTTCATTCTATGCACTTAATTTTCATGTGGTGTCTCACCAATTATATATTGATGACACCCAAATATACACATGTATGTTGATGAAGAAAAAATATACAAATATAGTCACCCAAATGAAGTTGATGCAACTATGCATGGTGTAGAGAAATTAATTTCTGATGTGAAGTCTTTGACGACAAATAACAATCTACAGATAAATGACAAAAACATTGAAGTCATTCTAATAACCTGACAAGGACTTTCTCATTCTTGTCTTTTACATCAAACAATACATATCAACAACACCAACACTAGATTCAAATTATCAATACAAGACCTAGGTATCACTCTTGACAGCTCTCTTATTGGACCAATATATGTCATGAACATATGCAGGGCTGCATAAGTTGAGCTGAGATGCATCAGCTCCATTTGCAAATTTCTGACACTAAAACACTTGTGTGTTCCTTAGTACTTTCTAAACCTTTCTATTGCTATTCTCTTGTATCTGGTTTGTCTCGGTACCTATTACAGAAACTTCAGAAGTTCAGAACACTACAGCTTGGATCATCCTTAGTGTCAAGTGCTGAGCAATCATCCCACATACATCAAACAACAAGTATCAACAACACAGTCACTAAATTCAAAAATCAATACAAAGCCTAGGTATTACTCAACAGCTCTCATTTAACCAATACATCATGAACATATGCAGGGCTGCATAAGTGGAGCTGAGATGCATCAGCTCCATTTGCAACTTTCTCACATTCAAATACCTGTGTGTTCCATTAGTATTTTCTAAACTTAACTAGTACAGAAAGTTCTGAAGTTCAAAACAATACAGCTTGGATCATCCTTAGAGTGCCAGGTGCTGAGCACTCTTCCCACTTGCATGGTATCCTCCACTCACTACCCTTTTGCTCCAGAATCAATCACAAAATCTCTTCTCTCTACTACATTTTGTTAACTGCCAACTGTATGAAATACCTATCTGACCTCACAAATGTGTACACCCATTCTGGAAACATATTCTCTTCTTTTGACACCCATATTCTTGTTATTACTAATGTGAAAACCAAGTACTGTGCAGAATGTTCTTTTAGAACTAGCTACTTGGAATGAATGGACCCTTGTACTTAGTACACAGTGATACCAGGACCTGACATTCAGGAGCACTCACAAAACACACCTCCTTAGCTGCAAGAACAGACTTAAAACTCTCTAATGCTTGTGGCTTTTCTTTTCACTTAATTAATTTCATCATGCTTTGTAATTCCACAGTGTTTTTATAATCTTTGTTTATATATATATATAACCTTATGTGTTAACTAATATCATAAAGTGCTTGTAGCTTTTAAAAATTAAGTGCTGTACTAAGACATCATTATTATCATTATCATTATCATTATTATTATTATATGACAAAGTGGCTAGTGATGCTTCAAACTGAGAAAACACTCTTGTTAAAATTCTAATTTTCAAATGCCGTACATGGGTTGCAGATGTACTATTTAGAGAGCTGGACAACATTTTGAAGAAAAGAAGTGTATTTTTCAGTAAGATTACAGTTGGTAATAGTGGTGATGCCTCCATTATGACTGGAGCAAAAACATGTATTGCAAGTTCAAAGGCAAGAATTCCCATCTTGTGTGGGTAGGGTCTTCTCTAGAACATTTGATTGTGAGATTTACACTGATTTATCCAAAATAGTGCCAAAAAATGAAGAGAATGAAGGAACATCATACACCATATTTTCAAGCCTTGCATGTATTTCAAAACATTTTTTAAATGGAGGGGACAATCCCTACCCAGAACTTTAAGTTCTAAAAGACCCTTTGTTAGTAAATGACATGGCACAAAAGGTTGAAGTTATTACTCCTCCAAAGTTGTAGAATAGGTAACATTGTTCAACGAAACCTTTTGAAAAGATTTTTTTAAAGGAAATTTTCAGATATTTTAAGATGGTCCCCAGATGGCTGAGTTGTTTAAAGCACATAACTATGACCAAAACTGACAGAAAGCATCCTGACATAAAGACCTTTAAAATTTATACAGACAATGCTATCAATCTATTATCGCAGATGGCTGCTGTAACTTGAAATAGAAAAATGTTTAAATGTCAGCAAGCATAATGCTAACAATTAATGTTTTTGGACCACCTGCATGTTGATGCTAAGCTGACATCAGCCAGGATATTGACCTCAGGCTCACTTGGACTTTGTTCTCATTTTTTAGCTATTCCACTGGGACTTTCCATCACCCAGGATCCAAACCAGAATGTGGACCTCAGTGTAAAGTCAGTTGTATTGCAGTGCAGAACTACTGGTTGTACTTACCCAATGCCTACAATACGATGGATTTTCCAGGTAAGTCACTAATTGATCTCTAGAATTTAATAAAGGAAATGCCTTACAATAATGTTTTTAAATGTAGTAACATACAAGCCCCAAATAATTTAGGCATTTTAATACAGCAGTACCAATGTAGGGCACCTCTGTCTGCGTGGGTTCGAGTCCAGACTCGGCTAACGTGAGTACGTGAGAAAGCCTGCCAGTAGCTTCTCGTGGGTCGGTGGTTCTTCCCGGGGTTTTCCAGGGTTCTTCCTCCACCATTAATACTGGCCGCCATGTATAGCCTATCTTGTGCTGAAAAATGGCGTTAAACCCTATAACAACAACAACAACAACCAATGTAGGGTTTTTAGTGGCTTTGGTTAGTCAGAAATTAGTAAAAATTTTATCATGTATTTTTAGTTTATAATAAAAACAAAAACTATCCCAATATGCTTTTCTTCTGAACAACTTTTGAATTTCTCTATACCGAAACTACAAATTTTCCAACCAATATAAAGAATGTAAAAAAAAAAAATGCTAACAAACAAATTCCAGGTAGTGTATTTCATTTCATACACAGGTGACAGTATCAGACATCATGCTTATTATGATATTTGCTATTGTTAGCACCAGCTGGACATTTATTTGTGTTTTCTTGGTTTTAATGACACTTTGACTAGATTATTGGCAATACCATGCCAAGGAAATGGGAGCCAGGTAACTTAGCTAATAATACACCAGAACAGCTGACCTGGACTGGCATGGGCTGGTATCAAACCTACAATCCTTGGATTATGAGTCTGATGCTGTACCAACTGAGCTGCAGCTTCAGCAGCAGGGAGGCTGAATAGACCACTTTTTAGAGAAGTCCTTTTTTAAAAATAAAGCTTCCTAAGAAAATGAAAATACAAGGTCACCGAGGCCTCTAACTGACCGAGATCTCTCTCTAATTGGATTATTTTATCTTTGACACTTGTGTTTTCAAATTTATTTACCTACCTGGACACTCACTTTTGGTCATCACCCTCCCTGCTGCTAAATTGGTGGCATAATTAAATCATTATTATATCAATAATATGCTAACCATGTAATCTCATACAGCTAAACTTGGTCGACAATGGCTAGAGACAATTAAGAAATATCTCCCTGTCTGTGATTCTGTCAAGCGGCAACTACAACAGCATCAGGAAGCTTGGGTGGAATTTGCAGAGGATACAGCAGAATTATTTAAACTGATCACAGAGACTACTGAAAGTCTTCTTCCCATGTTAGAGCAAACCACTAAGTCAACTGGAAAAATCGTGGAAATAACTAAAAAACCAAAAAAGATTCTATGAGAACTTCCAGTTGAAATAGCTGCTGCTCAACCACAATTACAAAAAGGAATACAAGAAGTAATTGAGGGTATTAACAAAGTTCATGAGGAGGTCGGCGATGTGAAGAATACTGTTGCATCAAAACCAAGACTAAAATCAAAACCACCAGTCCAATTTACCAAAGAAGGTCGTAAACTACTTAGAAAGAGAGCTATAGCGGTTGCCGCAACAGGATATTCAGATCATGATAAATTATTAGATCCAAACACCGCCACTGTTTCAGAAAAAAATTGGGTTCCTTTTGTATTTTGAAAATCCTGTGGTATATCTAGAATCACTGTTAAATATAGTGATGAATTTAAAGATTTTGAGAAACAAGTCGGAGAAGCTAAAAGAGCGCCATTACTCGGAGATATATTATCCCCCCTAAAATTGCCATTCAGACCACCTCATATTGAGGAAGAAGATGATTTGGAATTTGAAGAAATTGGACAAAAGAGGGAATTATGTTCAGTAAGTAAGAAAAAAGCAAAAGAAACAACTGGAAGTGGTCTGAGTGAATGGGTCACTTGAGGAATTGGTCTTGATACTCCATGTCCCAATAACGTCCTTGCCAATGTTGAACGACTAGAAATTCTAATTGGCGGAAAATGAGCAGGCAATTATTCCCCAGAAATCATTAATGAAACAGCTGCTATTTGTCAGAGATTATTTACAGGCAGTATCATGGACATTAATGTTTATAGGTCCCTCATTGATGAAATTGTTGATGATTACCGTGACGATGAAATCGTTGATGATTGATGCAGTTAGATCAGTGACAAGAAAATAATATGATCATACATAATGCTCAACGTGGACCTGTAATGGTCAGGGTGATAAATTCATGATTACCAACATATAAAGCAATCTACAGAGATGGACTCAGGGATGTTTATTTAGAAGGATAGCCCCAAAAGCAATACCTATTGCAAAGCAACTGGGAATGAAAGCTATTGATGTTGTTCATGATAAAGATATTGGTGCAGTTGGTGATGTTGCTACCAAAGCATTCTCAACAATCAAGGACAGACTAGCACGATTAATACAATGAAAACCTCAGCCAGCAAAACTGGCAAGCACTGAAGTTATGCCAGCAAATGTCAGTAAAATAATAAATCAAGCCACAAATCAAAAACTAGCAGAGCTGGCTCGTTTACCCCTATCAGAAAAAGAAAAACAAATATAACTGCTAGTCTAATAGCAGGAAGTGGTCTTTGTGTTAGGTGATAACAATTATAATGAAGATGTTTTAACATGTATCTGATCCAGCATTTGACATGGATGCACCAGTTCTCAAGGATGAATCTGTGCGCGATTATCAATATTATTCTTATGACGCACGTGTACCTAACGCACGAGAAGAATTGAGTTGCAAGTTCAGGATACAAGTAGATATTTCCTGCCCACTGAGTCATTCATTGAGATCAAAGGTAGACTTTTGAAAGCAGATGATACAGCATACGGAATTGGTGATCGAGTTGGTTTTATTAATAATGGTGTCATGGCGTTATTTAACAGTGCCATGTATAGCATCGATGGAAGAAATACTGAATCATGCCTGGAAAACGTCAAAGTTGCCATGACGATAATTGGCTTTGCAGGATACAGTGATGATTACTCGAGATCAGCTGGTCCATCAATGATGTTTGCAAAGGATACAACTGATCATCCAGAAAGCAGAAACGTAACACTAAATGCAGCTGGAAATGAAGTTGCATCAGTGAATGAAAATTTCAACTTGGGATTCACATCATGTCGATTAATGCTAAACAGCGATGAAGAATTTTCATGTGTGATTCCACTATTGCATATATTTGGATTTTGTAGAAATGTTAGAAAAGTTATATTTGGTGCTAAACACACCATGGTACTTGTTAGGAAAGCCACTGACAATGATGCAATATAGCATGCTGCTGCCGTTGATGCAGGTAAAGTAATACTAACAAAACTTTCATTGTGGATGCCAGTAATGACTGCATCACTGGCTGAAGAACAATGGTTACTTTCTTTTATGGATCAAGGTGGTAAATCAACGTTGTCATGGTTGACAATGACCACAGACAGTATTCAAAATAATGTTGCTGGTTTATTCACATGGCAGATAGCATCACAGTAGGGAGTGTCAGATCCATGACATATATTCATCGTGTTTCAGGAAAATGCCAGAGTAGATTCACAGGAATGAAATCCAGTTGTGTTTGACACGCTTGGGGTTAGTGAAGTTTCTTTGAGGATAAATGGACATCAAGAACCTTCTAAAGAAGTGTTGCTGAATTTTGATAATAACCATTTTGGATGTGCTTATCATCAGTTGATGACATTCATGGGGCATGATCAGAATGTAGATTCTGGTTTGCAGATATCTCAGCGAGATTTCACAACATTATATCCGATCTATTATTTATCACTGGAACACTTGGATTTGTTCAGACAATCAGTCGTTGATATACACTTCCAAGCTCATGTAGCTCGACTACCCGCTGGTAGTTACAGAACAATACTCTCAGATGAAACAATGCTGCTTGAAGGTGTTGTTGGATGAATGAGAGTTATTGATGCCCCAGTGGAAAACATGTAATTAAATCACTCATGATATTATAATGTCATATCATCACGTGAGTGTCACTCTGACTCCTGGTCAGATTAAAAGCTATGATCAGTATCAAAAAAGAATTCAGGAATAAAAATATTACTGAAATCAACACAGATCGCAGGTGGTCCAAATAACAGAACGTCAACTCAGGCACTTCAGTGAAGCCAAACAATCAAAGACCAGCGTTAGATTTAATCTTTCCGTGGGTGCCATTAAAGACATTGCCAAGACAGGTGGTATATTTCCACTTCTTGCAGCTATACCAGTGTTAATAGCTGCTGCAGCACCAGCTGTTGCAAAGCAGCTGCACTTGGTGCTGTTGGAACTGCCACTGGGATGGCATTAAGGAAAGCAACAGGCCAAGGACTAAATACTTCTTAAAAAAAGGGAAAGGTCTAAGACTGCCAGGAACTCCTCATTCATGGTATGGTCAAGGTCTAAGACTGCCCGGGACACATCGTTGATGCTTCCTATGTCCAATTTTGATTTACTTGATGCTGCTAAAAAATTAAACATCAAAAACTTAAGAGGTGTTTTTATGCGTGATCAATTGCCAAAAGAACCAAACCGTGTTGAAACCGGTATCATTAATCTCGATGGAAGTTCTGGGCCAAGTACTCATTGGGTTGCATGCGCAATTGATCCACGTGGAGTTGTTTATTTCAATTCGCATGGGTTGGCACCACCGAAGGAATTTTTAAAATATGTCTATGGACTTCAAAACACTCCCGTAACATTAACCAACACAGACAATAACTGATCCGCTAATGTGTGGCTGTGAAGTACTCGCTGTGCTCGACGCTGTGTCATCGTCAATGACGACGCCTCATAAAGTTGTGCATGAGTATACCACCAGATGGTATAGCCGTCCACTACCGTTTTAAACGGGTCTTAGTGAATATACATTGGTAGATATTATGGAAGATCTTCTCGGAGTCTCAAACCTCAAGGTGAATTATCCAAGTATGCAACCCTTGACCAGGTCAAGGATGAGCTTGCTAATCTTTTGTGTCTCGTAGATGTGGACCAAAATGAAGTTGTTGTTTTTCAGGATCAACAAGGATGATTAAAGGCAAGCAATATCCCGTTGACATATATTATTCTGCGAGTTCCAGATGCGACCGAAGATAACTTAGTAGTGTTTACTAATAACGGTAAAATTAAAAACTCGGAGGAATCAGTTCTAACACTCATGGGAGAGATTACTGGACGCGTCAGAAGAATTGGAGATATTATGTATGGTGATCTCAATATGAGCAGAAATATAATTATCAATGTGAGAGAACCAAAATCAGATGATGATGTGGCAACAAAAAAAATACGTAGACAGTAACAACACCACGATCAGAACTGAGATCAATGATCGTTTACTATCCGCCAGTGATACAATGGCTGTTTCTCTCAATTTGGCTAATAATAAAATTACTGGTCTTCGAGAACCAGAATCAAATGATGATGCCGCAGTGAAGAAATATGTTGACAATAGCAACATCCTAATGACCATCAATGATGGGTT
This sequence comes from Megalonaias nervosa, assembly GCA_016617855.1. Taxonomy (NCBI): domain Eukaryota; kingdom Metazoa; phylum Mollusca; class Bivalvia; order Unionida; family Unionidae; genus Megalonaias; species Megalonaias nervosa. The sequence continues at coordinate 16,042 of JAECUM010014923.1, read as the reverse complement.
GGCCACATTTAGATCTGAATATGCTACTCATGTAATCCTGTTTTGCAGAAACACAAATAAAATTAATGAATTTTTTGGAAGTCCAGCAGTCATCAACATTAAACTCGCCAAAATCAAAAAGATTACGATAATGTAGTATATACAGTAGAGTCTGGATCAGCATTATGGACACCACTTAATAAATCCATTAAGCATCACGCTAAGGTTACCGGCATATACAGGCTCTCAGTAATCAGCGTTACAACATGTACAATATCTACCACAGTATCACAGCGTTTTCCAGTTAACGCATCTTCTGGATCTGTGTTGGTAGTATTGAAGCAAAACGACGAAGAAACATTCATGGTGGAACCTGAAGAAAAGGGTCTTGGCATGTTGTACTATTGGTGTCTTGAATTAGTCGCTAAACTACCACCTACTTAAATTATATAATGAATCAATCAATTGACTTTGTTGCAGCACAACATTATAGATACAAGCAAATGTGTTTGTTGCAGACCCAACTGAAAAATATCATTGGTGAGTATACAGTAAAACAAACAAATACTGCAGACGTATCATTGTTACTGACATGATTGTATATTCTGCATCTGCCGTAGTCACTGGAACCTGAACTATAATCGGATCATTATCAGCCATGTACATAATAGCACCAGTAATAGGAATTGCTATAAACAGTGTTGCTGGAATTCTTAATATCATTGCAAAAAAGATATCCACGTGTGTGGCTGATAAATTACATGAGTATACAATGTTGCTATCAGCAGCACCACACGCCCACACCAAAGTATCATCGCTGATATCATCAGGGCTCAATGATGGAATGATATCAGAAATTCACAGAAATGATTAAGGTTTATTATGAAGGAACTGGAAACAAAACCTCTTTGTCTCCTGACAAAGATCCCTAATTTAAATCGGGAAGTAAATATTAACGTCACAAGAATTGCTAGAACAAATCGTTGCTAATACAACACCACCAACAACCACCATGATATCAGCGAGTTCAACCAATCCTGAGTTCAACGTTAGCTTTCCAACAGCAATTCCAGCCAAGGAAATAGCATTAGCACAATTGCGAGTATATTACAGCTGGCCAAATATTAGATCAAAGTCATTTGGTGGGTCGCAAGCAAATAAGTCATTAGTGTTTTCTTATAAAAATAAATCTGATAGAACCCCCAACTGGCAAGTTGTTGGTATTCCTATGTGCAGTTATCAGATAGAACAGATCAATAGTGAATTCCAACGCAGGATTAAATCTATCACAGGAAAAGAATCCAACATTGCTATCATGGTTCATGAGCCAACATTATCAGCCACGATAGAAATATCAACTCCAGATTATGCCATAGATACATATCAATCATCGATCCAAACCATGTTAGGATGGCCAGAGGTAGCACCTGTTCATCAAGGACCACCAGAACCTCAACTATCTGATTATGTCTCAGACAAACTCGCATTTACAAAATATCCAGAATATAGAAATCTTAAGGTATGGAATTCCATACAACTTTCAATGTTGTTGGTAAAAATTATATTGAATGGATATTCTGTGATGTAATTTACACTGAAGAAATCCTAAAACAAAAAGCTAAGGATGGAAGTTCCAGTATAGCGCTGTCCAAAGAAATAACACAAGAACATAAACGTATACATGACGAGTTAAAACAATTATTTCAGCAGAACACACATGAGTTTCCAAATGATGATCTTAAACAAAAAATCATTACAATGTTACAACATCTGAACCAAGTAAAATCTGATGCTGAATTACTTCATGAATTTGTGATAAAGACTGTAATTCATGAAGGTTCTCAATTGAGAATAGGCTCTATAGATGGCCCCACTCCACGTTATCCAGATGAAACATATAAAGATAATTTTCTTGCATATTTTAAGATCACAGAGGCAGATCTGCCAACATTTAAATTATGGTGGCTTGAAATTGATAAAATACAACCTGCTGTCAATGCTATCATCGATAAATATTTTCCAGCAATACTAGAATCGTGGAGAAAAATATCCCCTCCTCCAGGTATTCTTAAATATAACAATGATCCAGACAGTGGTGGTCATCATATATCGCCTGATATTGTCAATATCACACCAACAATCGCAGTCAATCTGGTGTGTGATGCAATCGATGACAGTTATCAAGTAGATCTTGAAAGATCCAGGCAGGCACAGCAGGGATATATCTTATATTCATTCACCCCCAAAGTCCCCCTGGATTTTTAATTGTTTCAGTACCCATTAATCCAGTTTATCTACCATGTCATAATCTGCTGTTGTCATGGATACATTTCGGACTTGCTGACCAAAGTGGACATCTGCTTGATTTAAGAAATGAAGTTTTGACAATAAGTTTGTATGTGAGATCCTGACACATTCAGGGAGTAAAAAAAAATCCCAGCCGGGTATGTATCCCGACATAACAAAATCAGAATAAGAATCAGAATAAAAATAAAATTAAAAAATAAATATTAGAACAAAAATAAAAATAAAAATAAAAAATAAATATTATAATCAGAATAAAAATAAAAATAAAAAATATTATAATCTGATTCTGAATAATTATTATGACCTGATTCTGAATAAATATTATAACCTGATTCTGCATATATATTATAATCTTAATCACAATCAGAATAATATTATAATCTGAATCACAATCAGAATAAAAATAAAAATAAAAAATAAATATTATGATCAGAATAAAAATATAAATAAAAAATAAATACTATAATCAGAATAAAAATAAAAATAAAAAATAAATATTATGATCAGAATAATATTATAATCAGAATAAATATTATAATCTGATTCTGAATAAATATCATAATCTGATTCTGCATAAATATTACAATCAGATTAATATTATAAGTAGAATAAATAGTATAATCTGATTCTGAATAAATATTACAATCAGAATAATATTATAAGTAGAATAAATATTATAATCAGAATGAATATTATCATCTGATTCTGAATAAATATTATAATCAGAATAAATATTATAATCTGATTCTGAATAAATATTATAATCTAATTCTGAATAAATATTACAATCAGATTAATATTATAAGTAGAATAAATATTATAATCAGAAAAAATAGTATAATCTGATTCTGAATAAATATTATAATCAGAAAAAATATTATAATCTGTTTCTGAATAAATATTATAATCAGAATAAATACTATAATCTGATTCTGAATAAATATTATAATCAGAAAAAAATATTATAATTTGATTATGAATAAATATAATCACAATATATATATATATATTATATTCTGATTCTGCATAATTATTATAATCAGTATAAATATTATAATCTGATTCTGAATAAATATAAATCTGATTCTGAATAAATATTATGATCAGAATAAATATTATAATCTGATTCTGAATAAATACTATAATCTTATTCTGCATAAATATTATAATCAGAATAAATATTATAATCAGAATAAATATTATAATCTGATCCTGAATAAATATTATAATCAGATAAAATATTATAATTTGATTCTGAATAGATATTATAATCAGAATAAATATTATAATCTGATTTTGAATAAATATTATAATCAGTATAAATATAATCTGATTCTGAATTAATATAAATCTGATTCTGAATAAATATTATAATCAGAATAAATATTATAGTCTGATTCTGAATAAATATTATAATCAGAATAAACATTATAATCTGATTCTGAATAAATATTATAATCAGAATAAATATTATAATCTGATTCTGAATAAATATTATAATCAGAATAAATATTATAATCTGATTCTGAATAAATATTATAATCAGAATAAATATTATAATCTGATTCTGAATAAATATTATAATCATAATAAATATTATAATCAGAATAAATATTATAATCTGATTCTGAATAAATATAATCAGAATAAATATTATGATCAGAATAAATATTATAATCAGAATAAATATTATAATCTGATTCTGAATAAATATTATAATCAGAATAAATATTATAATCTGATTCTGAATAAATATTATAATCATAATAAATATTATAATCAGAATAAATATTATAATCTGATTCTGAATAAATATAATCAGAATAAATATTATAATCAGAATAAATATTATAATCTGATTCTGAATAAATATTATAATCAGAATAAATACTATAATCTGATTCTGAATAAATATTATAATCAGAAAAAATATAATTTGATTCCGAATAAATATAATCAGAATAAATATTATAATCTGATTCTGCATAAATATTATAATCAGACTAAATATTATAATCTGATTCTCCATAAATATTATAATCAGTATAAATATTATAATCTGATTTTGAATAAATATAAATCTGATTCTGAATAAATATTATAATCAGAACAAATATTATAATCAGAATAAATATTATAATCTGAAAAAATATTATAATCTGATTCTGAATAAATATTATAATCATAATAAATATTCTAATCAGAATAAATATTATAATCTGATTCTGAATAAATATTATAATCAGAATAAATATTATAATCAGAATAAATATTATAATCTGATTCTGAATAAATATTATAATCAGAATAAATATTATAATCTGATTCTGAATAAATATTATAATCAGAATAAATACTATAATCTGATTCTGAATAGATATTATAATCAGAAAAATATTATAATTTGATTCTGAATAAATATTATAATCAGAATAAATATTATAATCTGATTCTGCATAAATATTATAATCAGAATAAATATTATAATCTGATTCTGCGTGAATATTATAATCAGTATAAATATTATAATCTGAATATGAATAAATATAAATCTGATTCTGAATATTATAATCAAAATAAATATTATAATCTGATTCTGAATAAAAATATTATAATCAGAATAAATATTATAATCTGATTCTGAATAAAAATATTATAATCAGAATAAATATTATAATTTGATTCTGAATAAATATTATAATCAGAATAAATATTATAATCTGATTCTGAATAAATATTATAATCAGAATAAATATTATAATCTGATTCTGAATAAATATTATAATCAGAATAAATATTATTATCTGATTCTGAATAAATATAATCAGAATAAATATGATAATCAGAATAAATATTATAATCTGATTCTGAATAAATATTATAATCAGCATAAATATTATAATCTGATTCTGAATAAATATTATGATGGTATAAATTTTATAATCAGAATAAATATTATAATCTGATTCAGAATCAGAATAAAAGTAAAAATTATTTCTGAAGAATAAAATATTTCTGAAGAATAAAAATATTTCTGAAGAATAAAAATGAAAATATATCTGGAGAAAAAAATATTTCTGAAGAATACAAATGAAATATTTCTGAAGAATAAAAATATTTCTGAAGGATAAAAAAAGAATAAAAATATTTCAGAAGAATATAAATATTTCTGAAGAATATAAAAAGGAATAAAAATAATTCTGAAGAATAAAAATATTTCTGAAGAATAAAAATAAAAATAAAAATATTTCTGAAGGATATAAATATTTCTGAAGAATGAAAAAAAGTATAAAAATATTTCTGAAGAATTAAATATTTCTGAAGAATAAAAATATTTCTGAAGAATAAAAATAAAAATATTTCTGAAATCACAGCTGTAAAAAAAATAGCAAAAAAGGGAGTACCTGATGAGCAAGTTGAATGATGTCGGATATATCTCATCTTGGGTAATTGTTGCGCAAACAACACCCCCTAAGTGAACCCCAGGCGTCGCTTTGAGGTTCGGGGGTGCCAGGCGAGTTACACCTGGAATTAGTTTTACAATTACCGGTACAAGTATATCTCATCTTTTTCAAATGGCCGCAGACACCCCCCAATTATAATTGCATCTGTTGCTAAACGCAAGACAATACGTCTATCGCATTTTTCGAGACTCAAACATGTGAAGTAGTTTCCATTTGTCGATCTAACGTCCGTACGCCTTAACCACATGACTACGAGCTCTCGCAGATATACAGGTGAATTTAGATATATAACTATCCGCTACCTTTGACACTGTCACCGCTTTCAGTTTCACAATCCCACTTGACTTCGTCATGGTGTTTACAATCGTACATAAATCTTTTCAACTGTCTTACATGTGAACTCGCAATCTTTTTTGTTTTGTATTCACATGATAACTCGGATCTAACTTTCTCAATTGTCTGTGCAAGTCAAACAAATTTCCGGATGTTTTTATCATCATCGACATAAAGTAACATTTGTTTTATCGCTTGCTGGAGTAATTTAATAAACCTGTATTCAGCTGCTAGTGTGTATCTTCCGTTGTATTTCTGTTCCTGTAATATTTCAAAATCATTTGTAATTTTTTCAGGATCCAATTGATCAGATAGTTCTATATCATCATCATTTATTTTTTTAATCGCAGAATTAATTGAATTAATATTTTCGGAATTCATTATATAATAAATATTTGTTTAAATAGACTGTTCCATGTGGTTGCTCATGATTACCTGGAAATCTGAAAATAACTTAGCTGGTTAACATACTATGCATGACTGATAACATGTGAACCACAACAATCCGCGGCCGTCATAGTTACAAGTGAGGCTATTCTTTAATCTCTCCAATGGAGGAAAGCTTTACTTGACAGAGTTATCTCCATTTATCTTGCAAACAAAATTAAAAATTGAGCCAAAGTAGATTCAGGAGTGTTGGCGTCTGATGCTAGATACTGAAATTTTATATGTTGCTTATATTTCTTTGAAAATGCAGATCTGTATATTTTATTTGTGACATATTGTACCGAACTCTGGCAATATCAAAGTATTTACCAGCTGCATTTATCAATGGAAATATTATTTTTTCACCTTCTCCATGTTCACAGATATAACTGATCTTGGAAATTTTTTGTACTTACCAGTACCCCCTTGTACATAATTCTGACTCCGTGTAATAGCATGTAAATTACCTTAAGAATTATTTTTTGGATCTGAATCAATGTGATCAATCACAAGCCCATCTTTGATCAGTCTGTGAAAACACTCGTGCACAAACCTATGTGAGTAATAATGTTTCTTCCCCCCAGCACTGAATCTGAGATACCCAGTATTAATGACAGCACTGACTGGTTGTTTTAGTCGAAGTTCCTGATGATACCATCATGTGATGCCTCATAATTTTTAATGATAGGATGTGTTACAAATTCATCTTGCTCCATTTATATAGTAAATATTATTTGTCTAACTTATTATTTTATTACTAGAAAAAAATATATGGGGACTGCTAACCCGAAAATCTAGCGAGATAGTCTTTGGCGTGTTTTATGCAAGCAATGCTGTTGCCGGTGTTACTTTCTTTTATAAAATACCATTTTAAAGCCCCATATTTTTTACTGCCAAATTCTACACACAACTGCATTTTACCCCTGACTCCGACATTGAATCACTTTATATATATATATATATATATATATATATATATATATATATGAATCATTATATATATATATATATATATATATATATATATATATATATATATATATATATATATATATATATATATACAAGTTTAATTTAAATATATATTTGCCTTAATTATATAATGGAGGAATTTATGAGATTATCTGCGATTAAGCCCTCAAAAACTAGATTTGATCTTGACAGAATAACCCCTGAATTGCCGAGGCGAGCTCTGGTTGATTTGATGAATAAAACTTGAATTATTCGTATCCGTGTAGCCAAGAGAGAATTTCACAATGGTGGTGCTCATGTGTGGTCAATATTCAGAATTATGCAAGACGTCAATGCTACAATGAATGACAAGCGAGCAAGGACAATTATTAATTATCTCGACGAACAAAGATATATTTTTAGAATAAAATTTATCATAGCGGTAGATGACATCTGGATTATCCGTAACAAACGTGACCCTGTTTGATTACATCATGCTGGAGATGTTGTCATGTTAAGTAAAAATTGCAAACAAGTAATACTGACTGGTATCAACAAACCTTATTATGAACGAGTATATCCTGTGACGGCAGTTGTTTATGCAATATATCCGCTGAATGATAAACCTAGTGTTAATGACCTCCTGCCGATGAAAATTTTTCACTTTAATTTTGTTGCTGAATGAGTTATAGAACACTTTACAAATGCGAAATGAGGAAATGGTTTAACGGATTCATGAAGTAAAACAATAAATAAATGGGGAGAAACAGTTAAAGATACTGGAGCATCTATCAAAGACGTTGCTGAACTGGAAAAAAATTTAAATTCCCAATAATGGTGAAGACACTAACCAGAGAGATTTTTTACGAATTGAAGTATAAATCAAAAAGAGCTCCAATAGAGATTATTTATCATAATGCTCATGTGTGGAAGTCAGACGTAACAGTATTTCCACGAAATCAAACTGTTAAAGTTTATAATGGTGATATGTTTGATTTTATCAGAAATATCAGTAAGAGTGACCCTGTATCTGTGTGGTTGTTTCAGAGTTCAGAATCTGTAAACTATGAATGGAGATATTTATTGTGCAGAATCTCTTTATAATGAAATGATAAATCTTGCGTTGAAATACACAAACGATACTGATGTTATCAAACGATTACTCAGTAATTGCTTCACCATTCCATCAGTTGCTGCTCACTTTGCTCAGAAGGAAGATTCATGGAAACCAACACGTTTGGAATTTCTTGAAGATATACAATACAGTTGTGTCGAATACGGACACGGCAGATTGTGGAATACTAAAACAGTTATAGGGATGTTATCTCAGTTGATATGGTTGCATGTTATCCTGGAAGTTTTCTTGGAATGGGAGAGTGTTCTGAGTATTTCAAAAGATTTGGACATCCAACACACGAGACAACCAGACTTTATAGTATGTATCAGCTTCACGTCTACAATATGTTGTTGTAAATTTTGATTTTTATACGCAACATCATGAACATGGCATGCTTGATCAATTGCATTTATTGGATACTCTCCAGGTCTTGGTTGGTCTCGTTCATCAAGTCGGATATCAAGTCGGGTTTCAGGACCACAATAATTATATTCAGGAAGATGTTTTTCACTAGGATACTTAACCAATGGAGCCCCTGGTAATTTGCCGAGTGAAGCAGCAATATTTCCACCTGTTTTATTAGTCAAGTGGGAGATAAATCTGTATTTGCTTGTACCACATTTTACAGACTTGCCTGTAAGCACGCTTTTTATTCCTCGTCGTTATCGTTTTTAATCCACTTGTGGGGGTGGGTGCTCTGCATCGAGCACAATATAAATTCATATTATTTATTATATATTTCTACAACATATATATCATTGACTTCTCAGCGACATGAAAGCAAGACCCAATCAAGCATTATCCAGCACTATCAAATTCTATCAGAGCAATTATCATAGGTCCATCTGGGTCTGGTAAGATGCAATTGTTGCTTAACCTGATAATGAGATGGCTCAAGTGGGATAAGTTGTATTTAGTGGCACCATCTGAAGATGATCAGAGATGCTATGACGTGCTTTAAGATTTTAATGAAAATGCAAAATTGTTGGACAAGGACGGTAATGATATTATTGATTTTATCACCGATATTGATGAAGCTCCATCTGTGGATGATCTCGATAGATGTATTAATAATCTCGTAGTATACGATGATGTGATGCTAGACAAACAATCAAATCCAGCTCGGATATTTTCCTGAGGCAGACACAAAAACACCGATATTATATATGTTACTCAGTGATATACACAAATACCTAAAGTGATCAGAGATAACTGCAATCTTCTGGTTGTCTTTAATGAAGTTGATACACATACTCTGCAAAACATCCACCAGACTTGGTGTTCAGGAGACATGGATATTATTAAGTTTAAAAACTTCTTCTCAAAAGCGGAAGCCTTTCCTCATGGATTTATCATGATAAATTGACATGATCCTCGGTCGAGGTATCGTGTCAGTCTCGATAAAATTTTGGTTGAGAGAGACAGCAGCAGGGAGGGTGACAACCAAAAGTGAATGTCCGTGTAGGTAAATAAATTTGAAAACACAAGCATCAAAGATAAAATAACCCAATTAGAGAGAGACCTCGGTTGGTTAGAGGCCTTGGTGACCTTGTATTTTCATTTTCGTAGGAAGCTTTATTTTCAAAAAAGGACTTCTCTAAAAAGTGGTCTATTCACCCTCCCAGCTGCTGCTTCTGCCTATTGTACATGGACTAGAAAGTATGAATCAGTAATGGCTACCTTTGTGTGATGCTATCCAATTGTGCTCTCTTAAGTTTACAGCAAGTTATATCAGATTGGTACACATAATTTAAGTAATTATAGACAGACTGCATTATCTGTCATTAATATCATATTGTTGAGCAACATTGACAAGGCCTTTTCTGAGTGCAATATTTACACAAAGTGGTTAATTTCATTTACTGCCTGTAAACATTTACAAAATTGGTAAATGCATCAATGAAAATGCATGCACATTGTACATCTGTTTTTAGACACATTCACATATTGCGGCAGAATGCCCAGTTGCATGATTGTGTTTTTCATCAGTACATATATGTAGCAATGTGAAACAATATCCTGGCAAACTTGATTATGTTTTATCTAAATTGTTAGAAACTGTATACAGGTAGTCAACAAATTTCATAATAATAGGTGATACATGTACACCAAATAAAACAGTTGAGGATGATATTGTCAGTGGCTTAAATATTAAAAGCTATCAGCTCTAAGACTAATATTAACAGGCAGGCCAGGGAAAAGGTTGAGTTAAATGGCATAATTTCCATTATTGTATTCTGTTCACATCTTCAGACATTTTGGTAGCCGTTGCTGCTGAGCCTTTCTAAAGGAATACAAATTGTTTCTGGTAACCATGTTCACTTTTGAGATGTGATGGCACAGAAATGATCAAACAGGATATTCTGACCAACCAACCAAATTTAATTTTAGCATGAAGCCAGAAACACGTACACTTTTTATTTTTGCAAATAGACAATACACTGATTAAGAGTTTGAAACTTTTCATTCAATAGCACAGTTTCACTGCATGTATGAATTTGCTTTCACAAGGTTACATGTATCAGTTACACAGGTGAACCTTTCCTTTTCTTCTCTTTGGGTGAATATATCACATGGTCAAAGATGGAGATGTCAGATGAAATCCATTTGGTAAAAGTTTTTTAAAATTCAGGAGCTGTATAGAAAGATAACTAGGGATGACATCAAATGGATATAAGCTTACTACAAGCAGCAAGGCAATAAAAATATCACAGACCTGAATTTCATTTGGAGCAGAGAATGTGGCTACACTGTTCTGATGTTCCTGCAGGTATGTTTTCTAAACTGTGTCAGAAATTGGTTGAGCCAAGCCATATCACCCATTCTTAAGAAATCTTAAGCTAAAACTGGGGGAGGGGTTGCAACACAAATAAGCTTGTAAAGTCTTTTATCCATTTCGACAGACAAGGAATTTATTTCTCCTGATTGCTGATCTAAGACCCAACAGTATACTAGGGCAGTATTTAAATAGAAAAAAATCAATCCAGAGTTAACCCTGGATATAGATGCTGAAAAAGGTCCTACTGTGTGGTCAGGTGACTTCAATTATGACCACATTACAACCACAAGTTGAGAGCAATGTGAAGCTCCATACAGATTTGATGATCCTATTCTGTTACTTACTGCAAAAAATGTGTGTGCTGTAATTTCAGTGGAGGTATTAAGCAGTACCAAATAAAATGGAAAAAAAAGCAAGAATCAGTCTGGCTATAGTAGAAGGATTTAGCTTCTCATTTAATTTTGTGAGTTTCAACTGTTGTTTCATTTGACTGTGCCAGTACAAAACACAGTTGAATGGTCCCAAAGGCAGTGATCATGTTGTTGCAGTGTTGCATGCACTGGAGTGTTCACCAACAATGCTAGCACTTACTGATTTCACATTAAAGTATGTGTAATATTATACAACAATATCTATTAACATTTACAGACATTATTCATCTCGACGATATGGTGCTGATGTGGACCTGAACCAGTTTGCCAGCAAAGTGGATTTGTCTAAGTTTACTAGTCATGTTGTTGTAGTGTCAGTCTAGTTAATTTTTGAAGATCAAAATGGAAAACTTAAAATGTCTGATGTAGATATACAAGATATTATTGTCAAATTCAAAGGCAACTTTGTGGTAAAGAATCTGGTTAACTCACTGACAATGCTGGAATCAGAGACAGTGGCATGTTGGTTGCATTTATAAAAAAAAACTATGTTGATAATGCTAATATTGCATGAAGACAATACATTCAAGTAGAAATCATACATGTGCCTGCACCACCATGTGTTGTAACTTCATGGAGTGCAATTATGGGAATATTAGTCAAAGAAGGAGATAAAATTGAAGACAAAATGTTTGCTAATTATTGACTTGTTTTCAGTTTTGCTTTAAATGGTTTTGATAGACCAAAATGTCACATCTTAAAGGTGCATGAGCCAGGATCATAATTGTTTATCATAACCAGAACTAAAGGTTTGTGGAGTCAAATAAAAATACTGATAAATGATAAATAGCAATTTGGCTCTATAGGCCTGCAAACGGGCAGCTATAGCATACCTGGTTATTACTCAGCTGCACTACCAGTATTATTAATCAATGGAGATAAAATTCAATTCGAAGCACTCAACATTCATCCTAAGTGGCCATATTTGGCATTTGAGTTGAACATTAGATTTTATCCTTATATAAGTAATGGATTCTAACTACGGTGATGAAGTTACAAAATTTACCGACTGGGTGTTAGATAAGCAGGCAGCTGATGCTAGCATCTATAACAATTTTGCTCCACTTGTCAATGAATATCTACTTCAAAGTGGTGTTACCAAACCCTCATATGAACTGTCATATAATTTTGTTAAGGGCCAGGTAGAAATTGCCATTTGGAATTACCCTGATGTACCACTACCAACCTGAGGCAAGCTTGGGATTATTGCCCAGGCAAATGCCCAAAAGTTGACTACATCACCAAATGTAAAACCTCTCTTCTACAATGATGAAGTTGCATTCGCTGATGTATCCACCCAGTTATGTTCACTTTCATATATTTTACACCAACATAGACTCAGCTGGGACAAAAAAAAATCTTGATTATTATTCAGCAAGGATGCATTTGTTCCAGTAACAGTTATTTGGCAAAGGCGATTGTTAGATGTCAAAGGTTCTGGCATAATCAGTATGTTTTTGTAATAGGTGTGCCCAAACCACCAAAATGCACAATTGCCTGAGATTTAAGTATTCCCAAGGTAGAGGTTTTCTATAGCTGCATGACAATTGTGCCAATAAAAAATGGGTAATGGCTAGTAGTGTGTGTGCCTGTGCATGACAACAAGACTGGACAAGGTCTGCCTGTTGTGCATTTAAAATATCCAGTTGTATTTTTAATAGAAGAACTATGATGGACCCTCAGTCTTTCAGTGTGAAAAAAAATCGAAGCAGTATAACAGTCGCAAAATGAAATTACCAAGATCATAAAACACAAATGTGCATGTTTAGTCATAGATGCTATTTGCAGTCTTGCTGAAGCAGCAGCTGTTTGTCTTGGTGTGACTGGAACCACAACCACATTGGCTGTTGTAGGTGTACCAATTTTATTATTGTCGGAGCTGTATTAATAGTAACTAGTGTCTCTGGTGGTGCTAGCAAATTAATTTCAGTGTGACTGCATTCGTGAGTACGCACCTATTCCAAGTTGCTTGCAGCTCAACAGAGCAGTCTCAATACAATCAGTAAATTATGCTTGGTAGCAATCAAGGATAAAATAATCAGTGTGGCTGAGTTTGAGATTGTGTTGGCAGAAATGCAAAATCACAGACAGTTACCAGCACAAATAAGAAACAGCATGGATCTACAACAGAAAAAGTCAAATAATCTTCAAGCAGAAAACTGGTTATCAATTGAAAACACATTAGCATGCAGCATATGTATTAATCACTACTATATGCCTGCCTGAATAAGTACACTCTGTGGGATTTCATTTCTATAATCACAACAGAGTAAATATGTTTTATTACTCAAGTAGTGTGAAAGAAGATAGTTTTGCCATGAGACTCTACCCCAGTGACTGGCTCACTCACGTGACATGTGTCAGCACCACTGCAGAGAAAATTAAAACTGCTAAAAATGTATCAATCACATGGGTGTCAGTGGACCCAGTGGTTAACAATAAAGGCAAAACTGGCAGTTTCGTACTGCTTGCATTTAAGCTGATGTTACACTCATTTGAACTCTTGGAATTAAATTACATCAGACACTTGGTTCACTGAGACTCCACTTCCCCAAGTTTATACCAGGCTTAGGACTAAATTGAACAAGACCTGGAACAACATCAGGCATTTGTACTTCATTCCCAAAAATATGTAGCAGAGTGTAAAAAGCTTGAGATCAACAAATTCAATAGTCAAGAGGGATCCATCACTGATTCCAATTGTGCACATGTAAAACTAGATATATTTAATGTTCTGTACTGGTGGAAACATAACTCTTTGTTATATCCAATGTTGACTCTTTTTGGCAAGAAAATTTTTATACATTTACTGCACATCTTTTGCTTGTGAAATAACATTTAGTATAGCTGTGGAACTTGAGACAAAATTTTAAACCCAGCTTCACCATAACAACATAAATAAATTGCATTTTCTTAACAAAGACTACACTTAAGATACATTTTTTGAGCAGTTAATAATTAGTGAAGCTGACTGCATCATTTCATATTGCATAGGCTGCCTCTGTTTCCTAAACTTTGTGTATTAACTGGTGATAAAATACAGAGCAATTTGTATTATGTAAACAGCGTCAAAACCATTTGACTCCCAGTATTGAACTATTTTTGATAAATTGCTTTCTGTTGTGACAGTCAGTAGCCTCATTTTGTTTGGCACAGGCTAAATTTTGTTGCTGCTGAATAGAGAACTTGGTAGCTGTTGTAGCACTTCATTAAGGGTAATTAGTCACAAGAGAGGGTTTTTCTATTCCACATTCAGTTAAACTCTAATGCCTTGTTGTTCTAGGTGCTGACTCCTGTTCTCTATGCTTGACCCGGCTTATAACCATTCCTAGCGGATTTCAGAGAAACATTAAGGTATTCCCTGAAGAACTGTTCTAGAACTAAAATTATGGTCTAATTGTGTTAGCTACAGACACTTTATCTGACCCTAGTCTAGGTACCAAAGTGCACAAAATCTAAATTATATAATTCAATTAAAGCTATATATCCAGTCTCCACACACTTAACTTTGCAACCTATACTGTATATTGAAATTTCCAAAAATATAATATTAAGTGGGAAATTACTTGTAAAATTTATCCTTATCAGCTAATCAGTTCCAAATTAAATGGTAACAACCTAACTCTATTTTAAGCAGTTTGTATCTCCTAAGAGAGCTTAAAATTTCACAACATTTGGTCAGTAAACTAAATCTTTGACTATTTAGGGAAACTTGCTATCATGTAGATCTACAAAAACACAATCTCATCACTATAACCTCTTTGTTTCAATTGCCTCAGCCTGCAATGTAACTTAACACCATTGCCCCTGAGTGGCTGCAGGTAATACCATATTTAACCTGAATCACAGCCCTAGCTCCTAACTATAGACAGGTTTATCTGGCACTGAGCCAATTTTCATGGGTGCTGCCATTCTTTGTCACCTGGCCATAGAACACAATTAATTTTACTATATATTCTCTACATTTGTTTCTCAGTGCTGAACTTTCCACTGTGTGACAATCAATACAAATCATATGTTAATCTAAAATACCTTGAAAGTTGACTTCACGGTGAAGTTCTTGTCAAAGGTTCACTGGCATTTTTTTGAAAGGCATGACTGTCAACAAACCCACGTGCAATGGAACACAGATTTCACTTCCGGATCATCACCAAGACCTTATTACTCATTGTACACTGTCGCTGAAACACACACAGACAACCACACCATAAGCTCATATTCTAAAGAATAAACAATTGCCTTTAAATCCATACCA
>JAECUM010014922.1:0-38539 GCA_016617855.1 Megalonaias nervosa | reverse complement strand
AAGTTTAATAGATTCAAATAAAAGAATCAAAATATAAGTGAAAAGAATAATGAGTTTTGTGGATAGCTTTAAATTCATGGCACAAACTATAAAACAGATGGCTACAAATTTAATTGAATAAAAGGTTACGTAACAACTGACACAACTGAGTGACATGAAATTGAAATATTTGAGGAAATGCATTCAGTATTATAGGTGCATTCATATGTTTAAAAATCTAAAGAAAGTACTTTACCAGGCAAAGGAACATTTGTTTCATGTTTATATATATCTATATTTTCTGTAACTCCTGGTATTTGATTTTGTCTAATTTTTGTAAGTTTCATTCATGGCTGTGAATTTTAGTGATTATCTTTCGTTACATTTTGCCTACGTGAATATGGTCTGCTTTGGGATTATTAAGAGCGTAACATTACATATCATCTATAAATAGATGCTTAAGTACGTATTGACAATTACTAATAATAGAACTATTAGTAAATATTTACGAGATTTTGTATTTTTCACATTGGAGAGATCGATCAGGTGGTATCTTAGTAGAATTAAGTTAATTCTTATTGGATGAGTTAAGTCACAAGAATAGGTATTTTTAAATATTAAATTGAGTATTACAATCTGTCACGTTTTGTATATTGCGAAGTATAGTAGTAATAGAAAGTATATATAAGGAGAGAACTAAGCAATCAAATTTTATTCCTATTTTGGAGTCATTCTTATTTCTTGTCATCCTGTTAAAATATCAAGTCTGCAGACGCGTTTAATGTTGTACTTAGATATTATTTGAGAGGAAAAAAACCCATCTGTTTAGACTGTTCAGTGGAAATAAAAAGTGTTCATTTTGAACTGTATTATTAATCTGGAAATATTGTGAATTATTCAAAGGCGTTCTGGACAACACCATTTTGACCACGTCACGATTCTTGGCGGACCAGTACACTTCCAATTCTGGCATTTATAAGGAACTTTTTATTCTTTTGGACTTTAATATAACTCTTTCATGATTATTTTTTATTCACTTCATAACACTGAAACTTCCTCTTACATTTTCATTTATCACTGTGATAATTAAAGTGTTTGTTAACTTTCATAAAACTTGTTGGTTTTGCTTCTTTCTGTTACTTAGTTTATGAAAGCAGAGTCGTAACGCTCATCACTTAACGATTCAAACATATCAAATGATGATTGCCAATACGTTGAAGATGTAAAAGACCTTAAATCACTTTGAGGTCTACATGATGTCGATGTGATGAAGTATACTTTATGACATGCGACATACCTTGGGAATTTTAGAAGATCTGCACTGAACTTGCACGCTAAACCCTGCTAATCGTCACAATGCACCGAGACTAGCTAATGCGCGTATGAAGATATCAGGTGTAGGAATTTTCTTTGAAACAGACCATGATAAGTTCCTGATGACTGATAGTGGAAGATAAAATTGAATTAGTCTAATACAAGACAGAAGAAGAATGCACCGGAAATTAATGTATCCAGTTTATTCAATCACGAGATGTATAGTATGGAAATGTACAAAATAGACTTCTATCTATGACGACAAGAGTTGTTTGATTGACAACACAAATATATCAAACATAAAATGGACATCGGAGACGTTATTTACAGTTTCTGGATTTTGTTTCTTCTTTCATAGGATTTGCAATTCTCCCTTGTTTACATACGGAAAAACACGTTTTTCTCAAATAATTGCATTAGTTGCTCGCCTTGCTGTAAAACACTACCGCGACACTTCAGTATTCATCGCAATCTTTGAGTCCTAACCCACTCAGATGTCGTAAGTTGTATAAAACATAAAGCTAGTCAGCCTATGTTTATTTTTAGGTCGTCAAGGATGTCACACTCACCAATAATAAACAAAGTATTTGTACCTGGGTATACATCAACCAGTAATTTGTTTTTTCATCCTCGAGTCACCGGTGCGTTAAGTTTTGCTGATTACAAAAGTTGGACAGAGAACAGCGATGTGGGGAGAAAGATTTTCTATTCATTATATAGCTGTATCATTGCAAACATTTTCGTTCTACAATTATTCGCTCCGCGGTAGATCACATTATGAGGCCTTTTATCCAATATATCTATTCGTACGTAATCGTTGCGCTGTTTGTCATGCCTAAGACATAATTCATTTTAGCTGATTACTTTGATTGTTCAGCATCAGATTAAAATAAAAACCATGCTGGCCTATTTGCGAAGCGAAATGTCATTCTATTTAAGGCAAAACTCCTAAATGGTTTTGTATAACATCACGCGATTCAGTCCAATTATTAAAATATTTGCTTTTCTCTTATGAATATTAGATTCACTGCAAATGACTAAGAAAGGCGTAAATCAATATAAATATAAAAGCACAGGGATTTTGTAAGGTTCAATATACAAGTTAACTAAAATTGTATATAGACCTTTTTGTTTTTTATTTAAATTATATTGTGTTCTTGTAAATATGTTCAAACTTTAAATCAGTAAAAGGTGATTGAATAGTTAAATCAGTAAATCTTAACTAATATCCGGAGTGTAGCTATTTCATGCTTTAAAGTAATTAGCAGATATTGCCAATCTAGCAATTGAAAGTATTTCTCTTAAGGTAACACTTAATTCAAAACGAACCCGATACCAGGGAGTTGTATAACATGCTGTTCGTAAAACATTGTCCATCCGGGCATCAGTTTAGCTTTCTCTTCAGACTCCTGTTTGTTAGTATCGAGTTCTGTTTAAATTTCCTCCTTTCAACCAACCAATGAAAGACACTGTATGCCCATTTCCATGTTAAATTCAGCGTGGATGTCTCAGTTCTTTTTATAAATATTTTGGTTTTAACAATGTTTCATTTACGCCTCGTTGCAAGAGTACTTTTTTTTATTTATTTCAGTTTTGAATGTATCTGTTTTTGTAAAGTTTTGTTCAAAATCATTTTAAGTTTTTCTTATTCGTTCCTGTCACGACTCGACCATCCATTACAATTTATGATAGGCCCATCTATGTATCTGTGTACGATGGGAGTAAGCAGCAACTCCACACAAACGTGTATTATTAAAAATAGCATTTAATCTGCAGCAAATTATGAACAAATTTACATTGTTAACACTTTGTTCAATAAAAAGATATTCCACCGATTCACCACATAATTCAAATAATTGGTCAGTCGCTCAAAGGAAAACATATCAAGAGATCTATCCTCACAATAATTCATCTTTCTCCTGTACATGCGCACAAAAATGACATATTTGCCTCTTCTGGAGACACTCTTTTGTGCTCATAGATTGCAATGGAGAAAACTCACACCTGTAAGATATTGTATCTGCTACGTTGTTTTCGAATAATGTCAGCATAAACAGAATAAAAAAGAAAGTAGAAGCAGGATGAAAAAATCCGAGGCTTAACATCAATGAGAAACTTGCTGTATGTGTGGATGGCTTATCCAGATATGGTCACACTAGAGCGCATCCCACTTGAGCGCAGCTCAGTGAGGCGCTGAAATTGGTTGTTGTCTCATTATGGCTAATCCCATTAGGGCGCAAACAAATCTCACTAGAGCGCATTCACACTAGGGCGCGGAGAAAAAAATGAAGTTCAACATGATTTAATTGCCATCACGTTTGAATACTTACAGTCATATATTGTTTCTATTATATTAATATTCTTTTTACAAATTTCCATAACTATTTTTTTTTTTTATCACGTGTCCCTATTTGACATGTTTTGAATTGGCTAGTTTTTCAAAGGTATACAGGTGTTACATTTTGGGGGTTTACTCCCGGAGCCGTCAAACGCAATGCCTAATTAAATGTTTTGCTGTGTTTTTTGGAACGTAACACATGTTTTTACAACAAAGACACGAACCTGTCTTAACCAAATAAACATAAGCCGACAGAGCAATTTCGGTTCTTATTGAGATCACTAAAGCCAATTTTCCATTATTATGGAAAACACACATACATTCAGTCATCACAGAACATACCGGTATATAATAATTATCTGCATATATTTTAACACAACATTACAAAACAACAACTTTGTCAGCTTAGCGTTTGTTACCTGGGGGACATGATTGGTGCAGGATGTTTTGAAAGGACAAAATTAATTCTTGGATGTGTGTTCAACATTTAGAAAAGTTTTATATAAATGATGCTATTGAAATGATAACTGGTATTAGCCATAATCTGAGTTATTATAATTAATTGTAGTAAATTTTAAATTTGAAACTGTATTAAAGTTTGAATTGAAAACTATGAAAGTTTAAATTTAAAATAAATATAAAGTTACAGTTAACAAATGTGTTTGTCTTTTTTTTGCGCCCTATTGATACTAATTCTTCGCGCTATAATGGGATGCGCACTAATAGGATTAGCTCTAATGGGACTAAAATATTTTTGGGGCTCTAGTGGGATAAGCTCTAATGGAGTGCGCTCTAATGAGACTTTACCGCTTATCCAAACATTGATTCCATGACCTGTTTCAAGTCCTATTCTCATATGAAATGTCTGCCAGAAAATCGACAGACTATAAGCAAATAAAAGTGAATAAACTTGAAACTGTCAGGCTGGGAGAGTGAAAATAAATCAATACCCCCCCCCACCCCCCGTCAGCAAACATAAAAAAAATTACACGTTCAGTTTTATACGTGCATGTATTTTTCATTTATTTATATCGAGTTGTAAAAATTCCTTTTATATGCATTTCGTATATGCTTCCTTCGTGCTTTGTCAAACGTTTGAACACATAAACCTTGTATTACACCTAAAGTAATGACGCTAAACCGTTGTCATGTTGACAAAACCATTTAAAGCAACAGATTTTTCTCCTGGTAAAGAAAGTTTGGTGTAATTGTCTTTTTCGGCCCTTTGTATGACAAACATCGCAGTTAATTCATAAAATTTCATTTATAAAGCAAATATGCAACAGTTTTATCAATCGATATAATACAAATGTACCTTGTTTACAGAGAATGTGTTCACAAGATCAGCCTCATTAATTATTGGATTTGTGAAGCACTCGGCCCTCAATAATTCGAACTCAGGTAAATCCGCTGGGACACAAATTGCCTCGTTATCATTACATCTCGGTAAAACGATACTAGATTAACATGTGAAAAGAACTGAATTCGTTACCAGGCAACATATGGGGAAAATACACTGTACTGTCTTCGAGAGACAGAGTAAAATGACAATGTCTGTAGTGCGGTTCTAATTATATCTTTCGTTTCGCTTTAGAAGGGATGAAGAGAAGGTAATACACAGTAAGGCATAATGTGGATGCTGAAATCCTGTGATTGAGGTTGTAACAGCTTAATATTTGTTAAAAAGTGCTACAATTGGTAAACATAAATATATTTTAACAAAGCACAGATGACAATTATATCAAGATTTTTTTTATTAAATATATATATATATTTTGTAAATTCTGCTTGAGGTATTTTCCTCTTTTTCCGTGATGTGCATCCGCTACAGACCAAGATGAAGTTGCACCTGACGAATAATTAAAGCTATTGATCTTGAGTCATTACTTGAGGTTGCGTATTTGCGTCATTCCATTTAAAACCTTACATTTCAAGAATTAATGACATAAGAAGATAAATCATAAAGACAATACAAGGAAAACGTTTCTGACTGAATAAGAACGGAATATTCGGAATTTTATGAGTGACAGAAGAGGAAAATTCACAACATAAGGAAGTAAGACAAAGAATTTGGAGAAATAAGTGCAAAATGGGGGTAAGCAAGCACTCTTTTATATTTTATTTGAAAGATTCGTAGTGTTGATAGTATCGGAATACAACAGATTTGTATTGAAAAGAGTAATGGTTGCAAAATCGGATCCAAGGGGTTACAAGTAAAAAACGGATGCTAGAAAATGAACTGTTTTCTTTTACGACGCAAATACTGATGAATTCGTTTCTCACAGTACGGTTTCCCTTCTTAATGCTCAATGCCTTATGTTTAAGCATAACGATTCACCCAGCTATGGTTCGTATGCTCAGCTTTTGATTTTAATCAAATTATATTCCACCAATCTCCCACTCTATGTAATTTTTCCACCATTTTCTTTACTCTCTTGTCTTTTTCGAATGTTGGTCATTCAGATATATAACATTTTAGAATACTAGATAAGATCTGTAGCATTTAATAAACGAAGCAAAAATGTTTTGGATCCCCAAATCCCGCTTTAAATTAATTGTTAAGTCGTGAAAGATTGGTTCATGGTTGGAATTTAATTTCTTAAATTCTTCTTCAAAAATAGTCTTTTTTAAAGAAAAAAAGAAAACAACAACTTTGCAATGATATAAACTGTAACAGATCTTTGCAGATGATATTTGTTTCTATAATTCTCATGTACGGTGTCCCATAACTAGCCATTCGTACTTAATGAGCAGTCTAACTAGTGTAACTGTCACAACTCCGGTAAATGCTTGTGATATTTAAAAGCGACATCGCATGCAAAGTCCCCTTTAAATGTCATAATGTGACATTTATTACTGATATTAACGCTCGTAAATTTCATAAACACGTGTAAATGTCATGCATAGAAATGGTGACATTTACATGACACCAATTAATGTCAAAAATACAGATAAATGCAACACCTAGAAATTGTACCGTTTACTGACAATACAGAATTTCAGTAGACCCAGTAAATGTCACACATATCTGTAACTGTCACAGAGGATATTCAAGAATGAGTTTGGAACTCAACGGCAAACAAAGCAACTAATTGTTGCCATTCGCAGCTGAACAAAGATAAGTCTCCCCATTATTACACTACATGCCGTAAGTCTCTAAAAAAAAACGCCTAATCCTTATCATCGATTTTATATGACGTTCTTCTTAGACAGAGTTGCATGAGAAGTTTGGTTTCAGATTAAATAAACAATATGAAATATTAGCTAACTGAAGTTTAATAATTACAAAACAACGGTTTGGAAAGGGCAATAACTCTAGACAATCATTGAAATCGCCTGAGATCGTCTAAAATGAAGGTTTTCTACCGGTTTAGAAAGACAGTATTAATTCTGGTCATGGAATGCTAAAAGTGATAGATACAAACGAATGGAAGGACAATGGTTATTTCTTTGTTCCAGCAGCGAAAGGTGTCAATTTTCAAAACATGTAGATTCAGGTTTAATGTCGTTCTTTAGTACCATATGTGAAATTTACGGACGTTTGGGGGATTTCCTGTGTCTATAGTGCAAATTATTGAAACTAAAGTGTTGTGCTGCTATTCGCCTACACTCCACGTAGATTGTATCCTTCTCCACGAGCGACAAAAAGGATAAAAAGGTGCAAAACACTTAGTTATTTTATTCAGCAATTTATTGGTTGTCGCTAGGGGGCCCGTAACATTATCATCTTGATTGCGTTTTAAACCAAACGGAAGCTGTCGAAGTAAACAAACTGACTGTTTACTTTCCTTGTTTCGCTCCTAGAACAGTCCATTTTCAATAAAAACTGTGTCGTCTACATCCAATATTTGCAATGGCTCGTTTTAATATTTCTATAAAAAGATGAACAAATTAAAAAGTTGTAACTCTTATATGCATGTGTTCGAAGGGATTAACTTCCCCAAAGTTATGGAACTTTATGGAATTATTCAAAGCTTATCGAAGACGGCAAACTACATCGCATATGTTGTCTGTAAGAATATACTCGTCCATGGAAATATGGCGACAGCGATAATGACTGCACCACTGTATAGTTTGTAACACAAACAAGACGGCAGTGTTAGAGTCCCCTGGCAACAATTAAGCTAGAAAATGAAACTGTCGAATGAAATAACTAAGTTTTGCTATTTTTATATCCTTTAAGCTTTTAGTTTTAAAAATCAGTAATGCGATAATAACTCCTCCTCCTTCGCAGGATGGTTAGGGTGAGTAGGTGAATACTATTGTAAATGTGACAATTTCTAGGTGTGACATTATCGATATTTGTGGCGTTTATTGGCTTTAATGTACTAATTATGTGTATTAACTTAACTGTGTTCGTCCGTGGCCTAGAGGTGCTATTTAGTGTGTCGGCCTCAAAAACTACCACTGAGGCATTTGTTCGAAACTTCACTGAACAAACAGTCTTCTCCGCCCCCACCCCCACCCCCCACACGTCGTCTTGGTCATAGGTACTGCACAGTGTGTTCTTTCCATATTGTGTTTAATGTGAATAATTATGAATATTACTGTTCTTGTATTGATATTTAATCATAAAATGAGCACTAATGTATTGCCTACAAGGGATGTGTTTTCAAGCCACAGAAGGTTGACTAATAACGACAAGAGTAAATGTTTTACGTCAAGTAGTAGTTATCGTTTGTTCCACCAGTGAAGAGAGTTTGCAACCATAGCGGCAACCACTAACTCCCTGACGTTGTCGATTTACCAGCTGTAACACAGAATTCAGTATAAAAAGAGCTTCAAGAGTTAAAAAAGATAGATAGGTAGGTAGATAGATACACAGATGGATGGAAAAATCTAATGCTTATAAATTTAATACCTGAGGCAGCACAAGGTTCATGTAGATGCAAACAGATATATAACTGGGTGGGTAGATAAACACAGACATGTTTACGTTGATTAATAGAACAGTGCATAGAGATATAATTTGATACACACAGACATAAATACATAGATTCATAGAAACATACAGAGAGATAGATATTTATGTAGATAAATATATATGTAATTAGTCATACCCATCCATCTCATAAATGGGGCCCCCGAGTGGCCGAGTAGTCTAAAGCGTTCTCCGTTACGGATCACTGCCATCTCACCTCTGTCTGTGTGGTTTCGAGTCTCAGATGTGGGTATGTGAGAAAGCTTGCCAGTAGCTTCTCGTGGGTCGGTGGTTCTTTCCGGGGTTTTCCAGGGTTCTTCCTCCACCATTAATACTGGCCGCCATGTATAGCCTATCGTGTGCTGAAAAATGGCGTTAAACCCCACAACAACAACAACAACATCTCATAAATGCATACGCAAACAATTATAAACAGACAAATGGATATGCAGACCATCCTTTTCTTATATATACACGAGATGTGTAAATTTCTCATTAAAAGAAACATATTCTAACCATGTCTTATTGATATTGCTTACAAATACACATACTTGCATTTCCAGTGGGTGTAAGGCTAACTACATCCCTGTCCACAATGCCAAACGCGTCCGCCTCAAAATGTAGTTCTGCACCTATTGCGGCTATTCACAATCCTCTTCACAAATTGATAAGTTATTTTTTTTTCTCTCCTTTAGCTTCTATCTTTGTAAATATTGATTAAATAAATATAAGACAAGCTTACAATTTAAATATGAAATATGGTTTAAGTAAAGAACGTAGAGCACTACAAACAGCATGTTTAGCTTCTTGAATACTTAACACGCAGTCATTCAGTCACCATCGAATATATTGAAGCTAGTGTTGCTAGTGTTGACTATGTACTAAGTCAAATGACGAACGAAAAAGAGGTAATTCAAACATATAGGTCTATTTACAGTTGATCTAAGACATTATTATGCGTTGATTAGCGTTGTTACTGAGCATAATATTGACCACAAAATAACACAGGCGAAATTCCGCTACGCTCGTTTTTTCACTGATTTTCACCTGTATCTTGCGATGAGAGAGAGAGAGAGAGAGAGAGAGAGAGTTTTGTAAAACTGATATGCATACAGACCAAACAAAAAGTAGTATTCATTATGTTGATGATATTGTTATTATTGAGCCATTCCAATGTTCCTGTTTTTCGATTAGCTCGCTGCCTGATCACCCAATAGTGAGAAAAATAGAGGAAGAGCGGTTTTACGATCTTTCATCCAGTTCAAATATTTATGCTCTCTCACTCCATATATTTCCATGTAATTTTGATTCTTATGCGAGAGAGAGAGAGAGAGAGAGAGAGAGAGAGAGAGACAGACAGACAGACAGAGAAAAGTAAAAGCAAAGGAGATGGTGAAATTGTGTACCGTATTTAATTCCTTTAGAAAATAGGAATTATTAACATTTTTCTCGTTACTTTCTTATGTCGATGATGATTAATAAGAGGAAATTCATCATTGATCTAGAGTGTATAGAAGCAATAGCTTACTGTTGAAACCATGTTTATAATTGCGTATTCATTCAAACTTTTTAAACAATATTAGTATATCGAATTGTTTTCTACCAGCACTTAAAAGCCATGTTATTTGTAATATGTGTTTGTGTGTGTCTGTATATAGACTGTAGGTTCTGTTTAGCTTCATCTTTTCGCAGCGCTACACCTTGATTAATCATACCAGTCCACCTTAGAATCGTGCTTTATCGAACGCTTCAAGTGTCCTATCACACATCATTAAATTTACTTTTTAGATCTCAAAAGACAAAAAGCAATTAATATTTCCTGAGCACGCACGTCTGCCCATTTTTTAAAAGCAATATTCATTAATTTTCTGATTAAATTCAAAAATGACTTTTGGACCATGACTAGACTAAATTACTTGCTTCCTTGTCAGTATACTTAGAACAAACTCTGACCAGGTCTAATATTTATTTACAGACAGAGTTTCCGGCAAATGTCATACTGTGGCATTTACCGGCGTAAATAAAGCCAGTAATTGTCACAGAACTAATGGTCTGGCCTGCAAATCATGATATCATGGATTAAATATAGCGACATGAAATCAGTCGATATTTTTAGATAGAAAGAGGGATGCCATTGAACCTATCTGTATGTAGGCATAGTTTAGTGTTATAAAAAGGATATTTTTGAAATGAAAGAAAAGCATAAAACCGTACAGGGTAACGGTTGAGGTCACAACGTCTGTGGTATTTCAGATTAGCTTCAGCTCCTGAAAGGGTAATCCATCATTTATCTCTTTTTCTTCTATCCACCAGTCAATGCAACTCATTCTCAAATAAGTTTTACTACAGTTGGTACTAAAATATTAAGACAAATGATTTCTTTTCACTGCGGTCATACATCACATGTTGTCTATGACAAGAAGATGTTAAATTTAAAACCTCTGCCAGTTTTCATGATGTTTAGTTTGAATGAATTAGAAAATCGACCATAAAGCGCAAACTTCAAACGCCAAGTTTACCGATAGTCAATATTTTGGATCTCACTATCAGGTCACGCATGTATTATTTCATTTCTAAGCTGTAACCAGTATGCATATTTCCTGCAGCTGCAGGAAACGTTTGCTGCAAATGACTAAACCTTTGTTAGCATATATTGATTATCATGCTGAACCTTGCTGGAAATGATCACTGGACGGAATTATTTCTTGAATTTTGCTGTGAATATTTATTCTTCTTAATGCCATAATCTTTAATTTTCTTAAGATCCCTGATTTTGTAACCTCTTTTTGACAGATCTTCACAAAAATGAACAAGCATCTTGTACGGCCTGCTCATTGTTACAGACTAGACAGAACCTCTGTATTTGAGATTTAACTGTCCAGATGACCTATGTACCACCTCTTAATTCAGTCACTGAAGTCGCTCGTTTTTCCGTTCGTTTTCGGTAATGCTCCAAAAAGTAGTGACGTCATATATTCTACAAATTCCGTTAGAGACTAATCTAATAATAGCAACATTCGCACATGGCGAAAAGAGCTATTACAGAGGGAAGGAAAAGAGGCAGGATCGCTTTCATTAGCGGATCTCTCTCTCTCCCTCTCTCTCTCTCTCTCTCTCTCTCTCATTTCACATACATTTTTTTTTTTTTTTTACATTTTGAACAAAGTAATCCAGAATAATATCAGCTAAGAATCACCTACGTATCCAACAGTGTGGTGTTGCTTCTTCTGTTTACAATGGCGACGTATCAGATCTTGTGTTCCAGCATTTGACTGAAATCGGATGACCCACGCATGTCGCCGATTGACATCGGATTAATTCGTATGAATGTGAAAGTGACCACGTTTCTCAGTTCCAGGGAGAAATTATATTGCTCATAATGTGATGTATCGTCGATATTATTTAGTTTTAAAGGCACCCAAGGATGTTTAAGTCCAATATATTTCAAGATTCATGTGATTTAACATATGCGACATTTTGCAAGCAACGGAGGCATTAGGGCTTTGAAATAAACTTGAATCTGGCCCATTACTTATAACCCCGATTAAATAAATTAGGTATATCGTAGTTTAATGTGAAGTTAAATCTTTGTGGCTAGGTATTATCTATGTATATGAAACTTGACAACTAAATCAAGACATTAACGAACTAATCGTGTGAAATAACGATGTGGACATGTATGATTTGAGACAAATCTATTGGCATTCATGTGAACAAATCAAGTTAAATAATAATGATGTTGACTTGTATGTTCTGAGACAAATCTATTGACAGCCATGAAAAATGATTATGCCTCTGATTTGTGCAAAAGGTCGCGAACATTTTACCTTTCCCCACAAAATACGTTTTATGTGAGACATTATTTGAACACATTTTCAAATATATTCTCTCTCTCTCTCTCTCTCTCTCTCTCTCTCTCTCTCTCTCTCTCTCTCTCTCTCTGTGCTTTTGTTGATAAATTAAGCTACACGTTCGAACGTTCGGTTAATGTGCAAAATATGACACATGATGTGCATCCCCCTTCGGTCTCACTTATTATTGATACGGTACGTAAAAAAATTGTATTGCTGACCCCCTTCATTCCACAATTTAATGAAGAAAATAGAGATGATATTGATAAGTAATGGCATATTAGATATTTTACGACATTCGCAATTTATTTTCATATTTCTGTATCAGAATATCATTTATCTCATGGTTCAGTTCTTAACATCATAATAATCATTACAAAATTTATTATTAATGGTTATTTGGTATGACAGTCTAAAATTCTAGGTCCACAGAGAAGATTTTCCGTTACATGAACAAGCATCAGTTAAACAGTAAAGTCCATAATCCTGTTTGTTTATCTCAGGTTCTTAGACAACCAGATCAATTAACCGTTATTAATACATTTTGAATGTCTATCATGAAGATGATAATACTGTGTTCATTATAAATTTCCAGTCTCTTTTTGAGTTTGAATACCTGAAAATTGTTAACAAATACATACCTTCTATCCTCATGTGTGGTGGTATCTGGAGAGAAATGTTTAGATCAGCAGAACCGTGTAATCTATTTAATAATATGATGATAAAATAACCTGAAGCAGCCTGATCAGTTTTAGTGGACTAACTACCTTTGGCAGAGACAATGAATTTATAATGACGATGAGAGTTTCGTCCTCGTAATAATCATTTCAATATTTTGATAGTGATGGTAAAGTGATTTGATTGTCTAAATATACTGTCAGAAGCATAGAGGATAATAAGACCCTTAACGAGTACCTTAAATATTAAGGTACTTACAATCCATTATTTTGACGATATTGTTATTCTTGAAGATAACAAAAGAAGCTTTGATTCAAACATTCTATATTATTTTCTATCGACAATGTAAATTAAAAGTCAGTGTTAAAAAATTAATACTTGGTATGGTAGCACATACAATACATAACTGGAAAATAGGTGTTTAGTTTAAAAACGTAGGGTGCTTTATAAATATTGTGGTTCATATTACTGGGTAAAAAGACAATCACCGTAGACGTTAAAGAACGTTGTTTGTCCTATATAAAAGAATTTTAAAAAATTGCTTTTGTTCATTGGATTTACAAATGAAATGTATTGAAAATATTGGCTTGCCTTAATTATCACAATGATGTAAGATATGAAGTTTTATGGAAAATTATCCTATCAATCACGTACGTACACGATGACTTCTTACGAAACGCTGACATATCCAACTATATATGCTATGAGAAGATACTGTTATATTTTCAATTGCAGCTGAAATGTTGCAGAGTTTACATATACTTGAAATAAAATGCGAATTATATGTCATATAAGATATAGGTAAAAATATATTACCCTATTTTTAATGTTAATAGTTTGCTAAGAATAGAATATAATATATAAGTAGCATGTATTTAAAAATGTTAATGCACGCAAATTTTGTGTTTTGCAAAATAACACAAATCTTAACATTCATGTAAGAACATGTAAATATAAAGAAATGTCATTTAATCATTCTGTTCCCACATAAACCAAAGACAATGATGTCTATCACAGCAACATTTTATTTGTCATGTATGGCCAAAATATTGATCAAAAATATATCTTTCTGCACTTTCCTTTTCTATCACTACCACCACCATTAATAACAAGGCAGGCTAATGTTCAAGCAACGAAATTTGAATTCAACTGCACCCAGGAAGCCAACGTGTATAATTTGTCAATTAAGTATATGAAAGGATTCCTGGCAGACCATCGAAGCAAGTACATTTTAAACATGAATATCTAAATCGACAGGCTGCTTTGCTAAGTCTCTATTTGTTCAGCAAAATATATTTCATTAGTTACATGAAACTAAACTGTTCCCTTCTTTAAACAAGTTGGGAGGTAGGCCCATGCTTTTAGCAGGGATATTTGCATGAATACAGAAACTGTTCATATTTGGTGATCTCTCACATCAGATGGGATTGCTTTGAAACGCACAGGCGAAAACATTTCTGAATAATCCCGGCATCTTCTTATATTTTAACAAAGGATTAATTAGTATTCGCGAAGGAAAATATGCTCATCAAATTAATATTTCTCGCAAACATAATGTTTATAAGTGAAATATAACATATCCTCGTCTCATTTCAAGCAAACTTTCAATATATTTCGACACTTTGGAGGTGAAAAAATAATTGTTCTTTTATCGCTTGCAAATAATTATAGAAATGGAAAACTGGATAAATACTTATTCTTGAAGTTATACAGATCAGTCAGTAACTTTCATATTAACAGTTGTCCGCTGTAAGACAAATGTGGAGGTCGGAAGAAAGATTGAGTATCGTATTAGTTCAATTAAAGTAAATAATTAGTTCAATTAAACTGCGTCTTTTGGGGTTTTTTCGTATAGCAAACGTTTATAAATTATTGTAAACCTTTTAGTTTTTGTTTATTCGTATCCCCGAGCTTTCTAGGGATAAGAAACTGAAATCGTGTTCGGAGTTTTATACCCCTCAAAGATTTTCTTTATTTGTTTTTGTTAATTCTGTTGATAATAATTAATAATGTATGTAAACTCTATGAA
Source organism: Megalonaias nervosa (assembly GCA_016617855.1). Lineage (NCBI taxonomy): Eukaryota > Metazoa > Mollusca > Bivalvia > Unionida > Unionidae > Megalonaias > Megalonaias nervosa. Next base: position 23,429 of record JAECUM010014922.1, on the reverse strand, counting down.
TTCAGAAATTTTAGACAATCAAATCAATTTAACCATTAAGAATAAATTTTTGATGATTTTTATGAGGACGATAGTACTGTTGCCATTATAAATTCTCTGTCTGTACTTGAATAATTGAAAATTGTTAACAAGCACATGCTTTCTATGCTCGTGATGTATCTGGTTACAGCACTGATGTAAATTAGTGTTTCGATCCGCAGAACTGTGTAATATATTTGACAATGTGATGATAACAGAAAATGAAGCAGCCTGTTCAGTTTGAGTCGACTGAACTACCTTTGTCATGGCCCTATGTCGCCATGTGCCGTTACGTAAACAAATTACTGAAATGATAGCTCCTTCAAGTAGTAATACGAACAGCATTTACACTTACTAGACTGATGATCACATACATATATTTATATCTCATGTGCATTATTCATTTCATTTTGGCAATGATGAGGATTAGCTTGATATACATTAGTCAGATTCTGTATTTACCATAAGATGAAAAGGACGTATTTGATTAAGCTATGAAAAAAAAAATATCATGAGAGTATACGTTAAGTATTTCAGTGTTTTGAAAATTAACTTTGCTGAATTATTATATATGCTTACAATTATACAACAACAATCTTTGATTTAACGTTTTTTACTCCAATCGTATTTTAACTACATCTCAAGCAGTCATATTTTGTGATGTATTTCGTTTTCAAAAGCAATTAACCGACATGTAAATCAGAGATAATATGTTCAAACAGAGCTGAGTATTTTGCCCATCGTTATATTTCTGAAGAATATCTGCATAAATCTTATCAATGCATTTGAAAATGTGGTGTTTACTCTATATGCAAAAATGTCTATTCAGTTTTCATTTGTTCGCGATCTGTCTAATTTGTTTAAAATGTGTCATGAAAAGCGTGGTAACACATTTTATTCTCTGTGCATCAAATGAAAATATATAATACATATATATCTATACCTACATACTTGATTTGAAATCATGCTAGATGTTCGTGGTGTAAGTTGCAGTACGTAATTCTATAGCAAAATGTACGAGAAGGCATGAGATAACAATCGGAACTTTATCGCGAGAATTGAGACTCGGTTCTTCTACTAATACACACTAAATTTTGAGCCTAGCGGGACGCATGTTTTCGTGTATATGTTATGATGTGATCACTAAGGTCCTGAAGATCCACGTTTGGAGGCGTGTCCCCTGTTTGCTGGTGCGTGCCCTCACCAAGATCTGTTTCACATCTTTTACACACACATACACATGAACACACTTCGAATATTTCCTATTTGTGACCCCAGCTGTTGTACAGTGTATTTTATTTTCTTGCTTCTATGTGTATTTGCCTAATTTTGCAAATTAGTATCCTTGTGTTGTATCATGAAAACTACATTACGATATCAGCTACGAGGCTTGTTATACCATGTCACAGAAGGTTCCGTAATAACTACAAAAGAACAATACCCCCCCCCCCCAAACAATCACCATCATATTTCATTATTGAAGCTGTTCTACATTGCACAGTATTTTATCGTTTCTATATGTTTACTGTACGTGGCGACATATTGTGCTAAAATTGAAAATTAAAGGATGTGGTCTGCATACGAACCTTTTGTTATTTATCTAATTAAGTGGTTGGTTTCGTTTTGAAGATACTATATGCAACAAATTATAGCATCCATCACAAGTGTAATTAATATGTACCGGTAATTTACTTCATTAGAGGGTTGGTAAAAGTCACTTGCTTGATGCTGTCTTGGTTTTCAAGGTGAGTATATGTATCAGGTGTGTGCAATGCACTCTACCTGCGATACTGTTATGAGTAGATGTATACAGAGTAAAATGCACTGTGCACGTTGTTTAAAGTCTGGACTCCAAACCTTGTTCTGTCAGTATTTCATCACGCAGTTGAGTAGCACATATTTCTTGACATCGAACTCTACAGTATTAATATCCAGTTCTTCAATATTGTCTCATGTTAATTTCTCTCTATATAGACTCAACCGGATCAAATACATTGGACATACAATTACTTCCTACATACTTTTTCACATTATTGCTCCTGGCATTATCATTTTGATATTTATTTATATTGTTACGTGTAGGCTCGTACAAAAGTAACAAAAGATAAGAGTGAAGTCAACTAGCTTTGTAAATTTAACAAAATAATTTATTTCCTTAGAAAACAAGATAAAAATATGAAATAGGACTTACGGTTTGTGAATATAATCCAAAAATTAATCCTAGAGTTGAAAAAAATAAGTCCTATCACTAAACAGTTCTAATTGAATCCAGGTTCGAATCTCGATGAAGTTCCAATATGGAAGACGATGACGTCAGATGAGGTCGTTGTACAGAAAGCAACAGTTCCTAGCTGAATCACAATTTATAATGTTCCCGTTTAAAATTCCAGAATAAATTTCCACTGAATGTATTTGTCCCGGAATTTTATAATAAAAAGAGCACTTGTGTAGTTTCCTAGAGAATAAATTATTAAATTCAAAAAAAAAAAAATAGATGAGCTTCAGAACAAGCTGGCAACAACAATAAAAACCTCTTGAGCCCTCAAGGTTTAAAATACGACTGAACACTTCTACTAGGAAATGGCTGTTTTGACCCGCGGTTTTAGATCACATGGTGGCTCACGTGACGGGCTACGTGATCACTAATTTGAACAGCGCAGTAAAAAATAATGCCAATCATCAGGTAGGCAAGAATAGCCCTATCTAAAAATCAGATTCCCACACTGGAAATAAATTAAAAAAGAAAGGCTGTTTACAATTCAGCTAACACATGGGACGAACATGACCTTGGTAATAGCCAATCGTTTTCGCATAGTGTTTACAAACGTCTCAACCAAGATGAGCTAAAAATAATGATAATATAATACCTTTTACATTCTAATCAGAAGTGAATTTTCCGAAAAATAAGATTCAAATCCAGTGAAAAATTATCATTACAATAAAATATAATGAAACAAAAATAAAATAAAAAAAAAGAATTTAAAACTAACATACACGCAATTTAATTACATATTCGTAACAATATAAATTTATATTTATATAGCAAAAAGTTTCCTTCCGCAAAACATTTGTCTGCAATGATATTTATCAATCGAAAAGTCGTTCCATTTAAGAGTAACAAATTCTGATATCCTGATACGTTTTACTGTATACCCTGACTAAATAGGCCCTTCTTTGCATTTTAGTACAACTGCTAAAACACCATTCTCTTCCATATAACATGTCCGACTTTCTTTTGCACTATAATTATTAGATTCATGCTCCACAACTCTGTTTTAATCATCTAACTAGTAAGCAACATGAATGTTCTTTCCTTCTAATTCAATCTAAACATTAAATATCAACATGAAAGCTCTATCATCTTTAAGGTGCAACAAACAACTTATAATTTTTTGTATAGGATTGATTGTTTTGTCTATATTCATGACACATTGTTCTACTAAATATATTCATGACAGATTGTTCTACTAAATCTATTTTGATTAACTTGCATTCGGAGAATGGCTTGGGGCAAAATTAAATCTGTAAGTGTTTACTATTATCAATAGTGCTGTTTCATCTCTATAAACGCCAAACAATCATTGTTTTCATGAGCATTTATTACTTAATAGAAACTGTGATTCCTTTGTTAAATTCATCCACCAAAAATAATAAAAACGTAGATCAGGTAATACAACCAAACGACTGGATGTAAATTTAACACTAAACAACCAACAGCTGTACTGTAGGAACACGTTTCTGCCTTTACAAGTTCTCTTTTCAAAGTTGTATCCGATACAGTTGTCGTTTCCTAAATGGAATTTCTGTCCAAAGCTTCCCAAATATCCTTTACTTCAATGTTCCGTCTTCCGAAGGTTGTTTTCTTTCAGAAGCCCAATCTCCTATCTTTCTGAATTTTGTTTTCCGTTTGTATTGAACTTGTGTCTCTTTTCCTGTTCTACTCTTTGATATTAAATCAACTCCTTATTATTAATTTCGTTATCGCTGATTGCCTTACTGATTGTGTCGTCAATATTGTTCAACCTACTAACAGCTGATGATATTATTTCATCACATTTTAACACTTTGATGAACATCACTCTTCTAAAGCTTGCTCAGTAAACTCTACGAATGTTACACCTGACCCAATTAATGTCAGCAAAACGAATTCACCAGAAGGCAGCGCTGAATCCAGCTAATGATATACGAAAAAAGGAACTAATTCCATTCCACCTTATATCCATTTGTAACCTTTTAATGCTACCTTGCATTTTTATCTAACGCAGTCTGCATTTTGTCTCCTTCACGTTATTTTTCAGGAATGTCTTGTCTTTGGCTGCGATTTGTACGTTTTCGTTACTAAGGTTAACTATCCTTCGATTTAATGTGGTCGAAATTGGTACGGTACACGTTCTACAATCTTTCTCCTTTAGAGATTCTGTGCAATTTTTCAGAAGCCTTTTCAAAAACAATTTGTAGACTAGAGTAAGAGAAGTGTTGAATATTGCATGCTAGAAGTTGTTGACGATGTTTCAGTCGCTATATCTCTATAAGAAAATATGTATGGTATTTATTAGACATGAAATTTAATGGATGGTAGCTTTATATTTGATTTCCTTTTGCTTCTGCACTTTTAACAATTTCATCTGGTAACAGTGTCAAAGCAATAAGGTCGTCGATACTAAACTGGCTAAGAGAAAATGGGGAAAAATAGATAGCATCTTAAACTACTTCGTCGAAACTATGATGTTTGCAATTTATGGGAAAAAGTTAAAACAAGAAATATTGCTTTCACTGGATATTTGTCTGTAGGCCAGATAAAAGCTGTTCATTTATAATATGAAAAAGTAAAACATTTCAGAGATGGTGTTGTAAAAAAATTTGATTTTGCCATTATATGTAGACAAAGTCTTTTCAGCTTGCTCTTTAGTCTCAATAATTTTATTAGACCACAACATATTGTTTTATTCAGGGTTGCCATTTTGTCAGCATCCAAAAATTTACTTACTAATTGCGATACCTATACCAGCCAAACCACTATCAAATGATATGTTTTGATTGGAAGTACAACATTTATTTAACACTGTATGATTGCAGCATCCTGTGATGTTTTTGAGTCATCGTGTCCTTATTCTAACGTTCATCTTTTCTGTACAAATGCTTCTAAACATTTTTCAAGTTGTCTGCCAGGATTAACTTTAGTTCCTGTCTTGTTCACCTTCAATTTATTTGCCAAACGATTTGGAAAATTAACTCAATATAAATCTAAGTGGTACAAATATTAGGTACAAGTCAGATTCAGGTGCTAATTTGGTATCATGAACATTAAAAAGAAGCCTTCTGTAAATGAAAGAGCATGCAAATAAAAAGTTACATAATTTAACATTGCTGACCTTATGATTGATGAAATCTTGAATATTATTTTCTGGTTGAATGTTTTATAGACTTATATTATGATACACCGTCTCTCCTAAAATTAGAGTTGTATAACAATGCTTGTCACAGATAAAAATCTGTCAAGAATAGAGCAACCAGTATAAATTATTTATTTGCTTTGTTTCTAAATTTTATATTTCCTTCTTAATTTGTATTGTCTTTGTCAACTGATATGTATGAATGCAATAAAACTTGTGCTCAGTGTAGATGGAAGAAATTCCAACTTAAATCCAGTGAAATATCTCATGCCATTCAAGTTAACGTCATAACATTATCTTTCATCTCGTTTTGAAATCTGTCTAAAATATGTATCTGAAGAAATCTGATAAAATAATGATGACAGGGTGTAGATTACAACATATGATGATAAGCTGAACATTGTAGCAGCTCTAAAACTTATGACCTTTTTTTCTTGATTTATTTCTCATCCATATTTTCCAACCAATATTCTCAGTGTTGTTTTGCCCGCTTACCATTTGATGTGCTTCGATTGTAACATATATGTGTAAGTTATGTTTGTACACTTATTTTCTATAGAAATGAAGTCTTGCTATGCTGTATTCAAATTATTGTTCCATCTAAATGTGCCTTTGGCACTGGTTGACTTGACCGTCACCATATATAAAACATAAATCATGCTTGCATTGTGACGAAGGTATGATTATGAATTTTCTTCTACAATCTTCGCGGCTTTAATAACTGATAAATGGTGCGCCCTTCAATACACTTAACGTCATTTTAAAGGTCTACTAGTGTGCTCACACAACTTTCGTTTATGTGATAAATTTAATCTTCTAGATGTGAATTTTTAAAGGTGTTATGTCAAATACCTCATCATTAATGAAAATAATGACCACAAAACATCGATTTTTATCGCACAAGGAAGAACGCTTCTGGCCGATTTCGCGCTCGGCAATTTCCCTGAGACAAAGCGGAAGTGACGTGCTGTAGGGAACTGGGCATTTCTAATTTTGTTGTTAGTTGCATTCAGTAGCTGTGACCGTGTGTTATCCGACCAGTGACAGGCGAGATAGTCTGCAGTGACCATTTGAGAGACGACGATTTTGATACCGTCTATAAAATTAAAGAGTCACTTGGTATTACGACCATCAGACGACTCCCGCCAAATGCAGTACCAAACGTGTTTTCTCGCCAGATAACTGAGTCCATGAATACCAGATCAACAAAAACCAAGGGTTACGGCAGGGCTAACAACATGTAGACCGAGAGAAGCTTGTACAGAAGCGAGAGCTAGAGAGGGTAAAATATTTATACATCTTTATTTTGCTATATTATTGGTTGTAAGCCACTACTCCTGGCCACAAATATACCTAGCAAAAGAACGATCAATGGGAGAGGGCGATTTTAGTGGGAGAGTGTTTGAAAACCATAATAGCCCCGCCACTACACACCAAAATGAATCCTGCTTTACCATGACGAGCGTGTGTGTGTGTGTGTGACCCTTGGATTTTAGTTTTGCCGACTCCCCCATTATTATTTCCCCCCCCATGAAAAAATTAATTTGCATGCCCATTGCTTATTTCATGCCTGTTCAACAATAATAATAATGACAAAACAATTCTCTGCTAAAGCCAAAATGTTGTGAATACATGATGTATTGATTGTGTTTAATTATGAAAGCTAATTACCTGTTCGTGTCGAGGCACTGGGAGTAAATTACCTTGTTTGCCAGAATATACACAACTGTGTTAATGGATGACGGTCTAGGTCAGAGTCAAACCCACAACCCATTGCTTATGAGTGTGAATACTGATATCCGTTCAATGTGGAGAGTATAGTATTATTATTCACAGTATGTACAGAACCATAGTTAAAAGAAATTTTTAAAAATACTTTAATGCTGTCGGTGTAAAGATTTTACCTTCTAAAGCTGCTCTAATTTTGTTTAGGTACTGAATGAGAATTATGAGAACCAGCACCCGGAAGTTAATGCACTAGAGAGAACCGAAGACCGTAGATGGTGTAACATAGCCTGTGGTGTATTTTGATGTCACAATGAACTTTTCATTCATTCCCTGTTTACATGGTTTGTATAGCTTCATAGTTGACTTTGATTCCTAAGGCCTCACAAATTGTATCAGCGTATGAGTTAATAATAAAGTTATGTAATTTTTTTGCGGAAAAACTACAATGTATGGGTAATATGTCAAACTTTATGATCAACCCTTAGGTGTAAAAGTAAGCAAAAAGGTTTGGTGGATTTGGCAACAATTGTTCAGACATGCAAAAGATTTCATATGTAACTACCATATCTACTGCAAAGGCATGAAACACATTTTTCATACTCTTATTACAGGGACTAGATACACCATCATGAAGTATTGCTGTTCAATATCAGACTGATAGGATACTTAAGAAAAAACAAACAAGCAAACGAAACATAACATTGTATTAATTAATTTTGCTCAACACATTTTTTTCATTTGTTCTCATCAGAGCAATGAAGTGAAGGGTAGTTACGACATGGAGAAAGAGGGGCTTTCTAGAGCCATAAAAAACTGCAGAACCACAGTGTGGAGGTGGACACTATTATTACAGACAGGCATGTTCAGATACAGATATGGATCAGAAAGAATATGAGAGCCACACACTATTATGATGTGTGACATGTAGCCAAGGGTATGTAGATACTGCAATTTGTACTACACTTAATGATACCATTTGATAAAACTCGTATACAAGCACATATAGTAATATAACAGTTCTACGTTAAAAGTTATATTAAAGTTGGACAGTGAACATATCACTAGGAATACAGTCAGCCCCTCCCATTAATATTTCTGGCTCCCTCCTCCCCGGCCCTGTACATACACACACAGAAGGGAGAAACTAACTAAAGCAAAGCAACTAGAACTTGAAAGATTTTAATCAAAACAAAGCTAACATAGTCTTTTTTGGTAGCACATATTCAAGATCATATATCGCAACAAAAATTATTGTTATCATTATTCATTCATTCATTAAACTATGATTTATATGTATGTTAAAATGAATACTATTTAACTCTTGTTTCCAATTCTATTAATTCTCTTTGGTAAATTGTTAGTATGAATATAGGCAGTGGATGACATTTTTCAGTTTTTTAAATTACTGGGGTAACAAGATTTTTTGAGACTATGTTGAAGAATTGATGGCATTGCTGGAGGAAGTAGTCAGGAATCAGGAGTCAGTTGATAGACAGTTGTTGCCACCTCTATGCAGCCATGTATCTATTATGACTGAAAATAGAATATACAGCAAATTTTTAAACTTGAATAAAGTTATGTTATTTCATGTATCCCAGTTTTCTGTTACATATTTCATGTTTTCAGGGTCAATGCCTTTAGCATAAAATTAGATTTTACTACAACCAGTGTTAGGAAGCTAAATGAATCAGAAGCTAACATGAACAGACAGCAAAATGTTTTTAATGTGATAGTATAGAATCTGTTCAAGAAATGAAATTATAGAGGAATAAAGAATTTTTCATGAGAATTTCCAAGATAATGGAGGAAAGATTTTAGCAGGATCTGTTATCAAAATGAAAGGTTGAGTAAAAATTCCACTCAAGTAAAGTGATAGTACTGATACATTTTTCCAATAAAGGAGAGATTTTATGAAAAGGAATTTTAAGTATAATTTTCACATGCGTATAAAGCAATCACTTGTCCCAGAATTGACCCTGATTGTGGCACCATAACTACTGTAAGAATAGTTTGCTACAAGTGTTCATGTACTTTGTCAGGATTTGCTTGCAATTTCCATATTGCTGAATGTAGGCACAGTATGCTGCTTCCAGGGCATATTCATCCAAGCAAACTGTATGAAATCTTGGATGATCAATGATACAATCCACCTTGACCTCCTCAGTGTTATTTAAAATCATAATCTCTTGACAGCATCTACACTTCTCGACTATTTCTTTACTGCTGAAATTTTCACAGGTACACCAATATACATGGTAAATACACTCCATTATTCATTATTGTGTTAGATAGCAAACTTGTGGGTACAATGTATGAGAAGTTCTTGCATGTTAAAGTATGAAATATATGTATATGTGACGCATGGTTAAACTTTTGTTCTACCTTTTGTACCATAATAATGAACATTTAATCAGCAATGTGTTATTCTCAAGATTTGTTTCCCCGTAAATCTGTATATTTCCTCTGCCACTAGTATTATACACCTAGACCCACAGAGTAAATACATGCTTGCTAAACATCTGGATACACCAGGTCTATGTTTAATTTTTCTTTTTAATAAAAGTCTTCAATTTTACTATCTGTGGAGGGTAGTAAAAAATCACATCCAAAGTACATTCGGGGTCTGCATTTCATCACGGTTTAATAGAACAAACTTGTCATAAAGTTAATAAAGTATTTATTTCTACACCTCTCACTGTCTGAGTCTTAAGTGTTTAACTTCTAACACCACTAGTTACTGATGAACCACGCCCACATGAAAATCAGGCTTAAATTGGTACTGTCTAACCTCAGCTAGCAGAATCTTATTAAGATTCGTTACGTTCGCCATCTTGCAGAAATTCACCTTCCTCACACGACGAAAATGAGCATGACAAATTTGCCGTAAATTCGCTAGAACCATCACTAGAATCAGCCATCATCACCATATGCGCTAAACGTGAGGGACTTCCCGACAGTACGTCGCTTCCGGAAATCTTATTATCACCCAAGTATACAAATATTTCCGGAGCGTTTTCCGTAAAACATCGATAAATGCACACATTATCTTCATTTTCTTCTCTGTGAGTTAAAATATGCATTTTTTAAACATTCTTATATATAGTGTGTATTACACTCTAGTAGACCTTTAAATTTAAATGGTGTATGCTCGTATTGCCTTTATTGCTAGATAAAATGAATTCAGCAAAATGGCAGCCTTTACTGTACCCTAATGAACGAATCTGAAACCCAAAGACAAACTTTGCAATGGACACCATCTGCTGCTGCTACAAAGAAAGCTATCCCTATCATTATACTACATGATATAGCTCTTTGAGATAAAGGAGTGATTGAGTTTTTGAAAATGGCAATTTATAGGAAGTTTTACAGATCAAATTACTTTAACTTAATTATTGTACTGCCTATAAAAATTATAATTTCTGGATGAGAAATTTATTGGCGTTTATCTCACCAGCAAATGATATTGCAGATGACGTCACCGTTAAGTGTTATTTGTGACATTTAAAGGTACTGAAGAGCTCTTAATATTAGGAGAGCAAGGTTACAAAAAAGACAAAAACATCATGATATAATTTCAGTCAATCATGACATATTGATCATAAAAATGGGTACTACAGTTGGACAAAACAACAATTTAAAGAAATGCAATAACGCATCTAAATTAGGATTAAACCCTTTCATCAGGACTCATATAGGATAGAAAGTTATTCAATAGGCTGATAAACAATCTGTAATAGTATGACCATAAATTGTGGGAGACAAAACAAAATACAAACTGAGCTAAAACATACTGACAAGAAAAACTATGACGAAGGATATATTCCTGATGTCAGATTTGTGCATGATATCCCATACTGTGATGTTCAATTGTGATAAGTCTGGACAAAGTCTAATTTTGGAACGACGCAAAACAACGTTTCCTGTGAAAAGAAACTAGCAATCTTTCATATTGATGCTATGGTTGGATGAGCATCTGTGGTTTATTTTGTGAAATAGATTATCTTCTCAACACATTTCAACATAAGATTTTATTCATTATATTTTCAAATTAACAGACTTGCCACCCCCCACCCCCGTAATACTCTATCAACGTGTGTAGATAATAACCATGGTGAAAGCTCCCCGCTTTAAATTTCCCGTGTATTCGTCAATTATAGCAACAGTTTCATTTACTTGGCAGTGAAACGTCGCGTATGTGTTTATTGTTTGCATCTCAGTCTACTCAAGTGCCTGTAATGGAATCTCTCGTAAAATAATGGATTTCAATGAATACTTTTGTTGTTCTTTGTTTTTATCCTACCTCGTTCTACGTCAGTGCTCTTTCATTCTCCTAACCTTTCTCGAAGTCAATTAAATTCATACCGAAATTTATCTGTTATTGGGAGGCAGGTACAATTGTTTGTTTTGTCTTTTTAACTTGTTTGATTTTGCTCGGCAAGTCTTCAAGTAAACCAGAACCACTGTATTTTTTCCCAATGTGCTTTGTCCTAAATGAAACCAATCTCTTTTAATGGTTACAGTAAGTCATTTGCTATATGATTTAATATAACCTCCAGCAATTTATATAAAAATACACGTATGTTTATATCTACTAAAATCATTGTCTCTTAATTAGTAACCAGATCTTCTGAATAGTTCTTCTAATTCAGTTTCATTCACCTCCTGCTCAAAGCGTATGCCTAATATTTCTCCAACACGTCTTGTAGCTTGATTAGCATCAGTAGCAACATATGCTGTACTATAAACCTGAACTGAATCTTGTGTTTATACCATAATAATTATCTTTATATACAGGATTTTATATTTCCTCGCTTCAAATTCTTCACCTAGAGCAATTCTTGCTGTTGCTTAAGTACTGAAGAACTGGCAAAGCAAAACGCAGAATGTTCCATTGAAATAAGAAACAAGATTAATAAAATAAAAAATAAGCAATAAAGCCAGTTCTCCAGAAATTATAGAGTGCAAGCGTGGATTGCACATAGCTTATAAAAATGGAAAATACAAAGAGATAACAGTTCAATCTTTAAGTGAAAAGGAGTTCGAAAAGACACATGAGAAACATTTGACTAAGACATATAAACACATATTTGTTAATAATGGAGCTGTTAAAAATTCTCATTATTGCCATATGTTGTAATAGTGTGACATCTTGGACAGCAGATGTCTTCCGGTAAGACAACCTGAAAACTTTTTAAAAAATGAACTCAATATAACTTCATGACATCTGAAGAAATTAGGTACTTTAATTGATTTTGCTATCCAAACTTGGGATTAATACGGAATTAAATACTTTACTCGATTTTGCTATTCAAATTGGGATTTCCTGTATCTGCTTTCAGTACTAGATTAATAATTTTAAAACGTATGAATTTATACAAGACAACGGTAGAAGTGTGGGAATAAAAATGTTAAATGTATACTTGTTGCTTTGTTTCATGAACTATTTGCAGCGTTGCCATTACAGGAATAATCGCTCTTATCGTGCTCTATAAGTGTACCAGAAATACAATCGTGTAATAAAACGGACAATGAAAAACAGAATAAACAAAGAAGGTATATAACTAATGAATATCATTCAATATCTCCCCAATGAAGAAATTACCAATTTTGAATTATTAGACTCTTTTATTGTACTCTTATAGCTCATCCCTGTTTTGTTATGTTCTTGCTGTCTATCAAATGTCCAGCGTTCGACCAGTGAAAACAATTTCCCGGTTCTTAAGGATCACATAAATCAAATGGTGAATACATTATTTCCAAAATCCTGGCATATACATGTACTGCACAAATAAATTCGGTCAGTATATATCTGCATATAAAGTTCGGTAACTACTTGTTTCCTGCAAGCATCACCTTGCAGTACGTTTCAATTATCAATAGTTTAACACTGCAAAGCATCATTGCAGGACAAATAGTAATTAATATATTATAGACGCTTTTGCCCATTCCTGACAATAATAATTCAGTACCTTCGTGAATATAAGCTTAATTAAGACTTTCGGAACCATTACTAAACTAAACTACCTGCATGCTTGCCACTGTACTCAAAAGCATTGTGGAAAAGTCTGTTATTCAATTTTATATATATATATATATATATATATATATATATATATATATATATATATATATATAGTTGTCTTTTAATGTCATATTGTTATATTTATGGGCGTAAAATTAGCTGGTAAATACTACAAAAGCCGCTAAGTATCGCATATCGCATTTACTGACGTTTGTGAGATTTTTATAACTGATTCCACTGTAACACGAAGAAAACATGTACATCAATAAATCTGAGTGTTTTCATGTCCTAATGTTTATCTCTGTGTATTGTCACACGGTCAACTTCGATTATACACGAATGGTATTTAAGATACAGAGGGTACACAAAGAGTATTTCAGATACATTAGGTACACAGACGGTACTTCAGATACATTAGGTACACAGAGTACTTCAGATACATTAGGTACACAGACGGTACTTCAGATACATTAGGTACACAGACGGTTCTTCAGATACATTAGGTACACAGACGGTACTTCAGATACATAGGTACACAGACGGTACTTCAGATACATTAGGTACACATACAGTACTTCAGATACATTAGGTACACAGAGAGTACTTCAGATACATTAGGTACACAAACGGTACTTCAGATACATTAGGTACACAGACGGTACTTCAGATACTTTAGGTACACATACAGTACTTCAGATACATTAGGTACACAGACAGTACTTCAGATACATTAGGTACACAGACGGTACTTCAGATACATTGGGTACACAGACGGTACTTCAGATACATTAGGTACACAGACGGTACTTCAGATACATTAGGTACACTGACGGTACTTCAGATAAATTAGGTACACAAACGGTACTTCAGATACATTAGGTACACAGAGAGTACTTCAGATACATTAGGTACACAAACGGTACTTCAGATACATTAGGTACACAGACCGTACTTCAAAAATAGAGGGTACTTAAAAGAATAGTGCACACATGTTGAACAATGCTTGGTAAGATATTCCACTCTCCAATCTGCATTCATGCTTCAACCTCTAAAATGCTAAAAATATATTCTGGAAGAGTCATTGTTTAATCAGTGATGCCTTCTTCCATAATCCCACGATCTCGACTGCGCAATTAGTAAATCCATGTATATTGCATCAGGATACCCGTTTTAATTGTGTGCTTTGTTTTTAAACTCTCAGCTGATTTACCTTCTCTATTTCTGTCTTTCTTTCTATTTTATTTCCTCGTTCTGTCATAAGACAATTCTACTTGGAAAAGGGGCTTTTGGGTCCATATATAAGCATTTAATTGCCCCATGCTTTGACATCTAACCTGGGATACTGTGATAAACTCGATCCGTTCGTAACCACAGATCCACTTCTTCCGCTGATGGAAAGACCCGAGTTATCTCGTCCATATGGTAACCATCTGCACGACGGGTTTAATATTGGCGTCCTGTTGTCTCAGGCGATATCAGAGGTCAAATATACAAACATAGCAATGTAACTGATTTATTGAGTAAACTTCATACATGCATTGAAGTCAGAAAGATGCACCCATATGTAATGTATTATGACCTATAGGTCACAGTTTTCTAGGGTATGGTTGGGAACTGTGTATGTAAATAAAAGCACTAGAATTTGGACAAACTATGGAAATGGTTCCAGTTTCAAATTATTATTATAAGCATTTGAACCTGTAGTATCAATATGATAATAAAAAATATTATCTTACACTAAAAATCAAAACGAAGCCGTCACTGCTGGTTAAATGTTTACAATATCCAGTAAGTGGAGATCGGCGTGAAAATAGTTGCAAACGTTTTATCATTTGTGTTCACATTTATTACTAATTACCATAGTTAAAACAGTGTATCAGGATGGAAAGATATGCTTGTACTGTCTGTGTTTTGCCTTGATGAATCTTGTTTAATTTTTAGATCATGACCACGCTCGCTTGCACATTAATTTACGTGGAACTATCCATGTTTTTAATTTTGATGTGCTTGATTCCTAAGTCCTTTTTTGGTTGAATTCCTCAACACAGAAAAGTAGCCCATTGACATAATTACACTTTCCCTCTGCTTTTTGTCCAATACTCTAAATATACATCATCGAGGTTTTCGATTACAAGACATTATAATTTATTCGTCAAGCACTATACATTGTAGCAAGGTGTCAAGATTGAGAAGATAAATAACATTATTCTATAGTTTCACTTTTCTAAAAGAAAATATGAGAGCAGAACATCATGGTAAGCAAATAGAAACTTTACTGGGACATGTATGTTATTATATTGCTAACTTAAATATTGGGAAAATGAATTCTCTGACACTACAGCTTCTATAGTTTCTTGCTGTAACATGACATTTTAAATCAAGATAATGTTATGTATATCTATAATTTCTGTAAATTTTATTCACGGCTGTAAAATTGTAGCGATTATCTTTATTTGAAATTTCCTATGTGCATAGGTTGTATTTTAAGATATTAAGAACGTAACATTGCACAGGATCTATAAATAGATGCTTACGTACGTTTTTACCGTTATTAATAATAAAATTATTAGTAAATATATTGACAAGTTTCGGGCTTTTGCCATTGGATGGTTTTGGTCAGGTGGATCCTTAGAAGAAGTATTTCCTATTGGCTAGCTTACATCATGTGAGTGTCTTTAACGATGTTGGAAATTTGCGATTTGTCACGTAGGAATGGTGATATTGTGCGTGTTTTGCCCATTCAACTATATACACGTTGCTAGGACTGGACAATGTTCTCGTTCTCATTTCTTGTGTCATTGTTGTAACATCAAGTCTGCAGACTTACTTTTATGTTGTATTTCGACGGGAAACATTTAAATTATTCAGTGGAAACAGAAAGTACTCATTGGACTATTTGGAACTATTGTGAATTGTGCCCTCCCCTCCCCCCGATTTCACCTCTAAAAGTGTTTGCCCTATATCCGTAAAATTTAATAGCTGACCATTATATGTTTTCCCCCCTCTGAAGGACATTCATAAGAAGCATGCCTGACATCTCCATTAGCAACAAAGACTGCTATAAATTGGTATTGTTTTCCTTGGATGCAATCAATTTTGCACGTACACGAATAAGGTCTTGATTTCTTGAAACTTTAATGTCACTGACATGCCCTTCAACGAAAATGCGTATGCACGTTCCTTTTTATAATTTGTTAGTTGCATTACTGAGGAGTCGATTTTTTTTCTCTCCTAAATAGTCACAAATAGGATGGAAATTTTGTTTCTGCTATCTTTTAAATCTCTAGTTCATTCAGCGTTTTCAAAAAGGCACAACAGATCATGAAATGTTGGATCATTTTAGCTGAATGTCAACATCACACTTACAAACCTCTTTCGACTGAGAAGCGTTCTTTTTCCAACAAATAAAAATGTAGGTGTGCGAAACTAGCGTGGTTTTATCCGCAGACACTCACATCGCTCAGACTTAAATTTTCTTTCAATTGTTTCGCGGTTAATTACTGTAATTCCTCTTTTCACGTTCCGACATTTTGATTGTTTTGTAAGTCTCGTAGCAGTGAGTGCCCAGTTTTAAAATTTCAAGATTCTGTGAGATAACCCGAGAGCGTTATTTGCAGGTAATGTGATACTGGCCTATGGCAATGTTGCTTGTGGTATATATGATACTGTGAGGCGGTGGATTGAGATCTTTAAGTCTTTGTGTTATCCTTTATCGCTTGGAAAGGGCTGTTTATTTACCCTAAGTTGCTACTTATGGTGCTAAAAATCACAATAAAGGGTGTACTACCAATAGGTAATTTTCTTATTTTAATAACAATGTACTTCCATTTGTAAAGAAACTGTAAGCAACAAACACATTAGCACCCATCACAAGTGTACTAAATATGCACTAGTATTTTTTTTTATAATAGGATGGTCGGAAAAAATCGCTAACTTAAGCTTGTCTTAGCTTGTCTAGTTTAAAATTTTTTGGGTGAGTAGATGTTTCAAGATGGCGCATGTTGAGACTTCAAACCTTATTCTCTCAATGCTTCACTGAAACAGTCAAGTGTCTTATATTTGTCCTCAAGGAACTTTGCAGTTGTCTATGCAGTTCTTCCTTATAATATAATGCTTAAATTGTCCGTATTCAGATCTTTGAACATACGATTGTTTCATGCAATTCCTTGGCCGGTTGCTATTGCTTCTCAAATTATTGATTCTCTTATTATCATTGTGCCATTTATATAAAAAGGTTTGTTTCAGCAAAAACATTCGCGGGGGGTGTTAACCAGTATAAAGGGTTTAGCTTCATCCTTATAAACGACTAGCAACTCTCAGCTGTGCATGTTTCCATTAGGATTAGTTATCCCTGTAGCAATCGAAACTGTATCTAATAACTTTAGTTTAGTGCCAACTAGATCCGACAGGTATGGTTCAATGGCCAAATTGTAAAGCAACTTACACAACGACATATATTTAGTTATCATTTCAAACTCATCATTAAGATTGGTATGATTTTCATTACATTTTATTTTCTCATGATCTTAAAGACAATATTGCAGTCTCTTCCACCGCATTTAATTTCTTCTGCAATGTAATTTGTTACTATACTAAGACATTGTTTATATCGTAGACTCCTTATTATGTTTTTCATTTATATGAACTTGCTGTTTATTGGTTATGTTCATTGATTGTTTGATGTACTTACTTTTTCCTATCGTATCAGATCGACCCGAATTTGCATGGCATGTATTGCTAAACGTCTTCATTCTCTAAGACGTTGTTTGTTTGCTTTTTGTATTTATTGATTTTTCCCAACATCTATCAAATTCTAGATATTCATTATCTGTCAGAAACTCATGAGTGAATAATTTAGTTGTGTTTCTTACAGATCCGATAGTTTATTCCACTGGACCGTCATTTAGCTTAATGGCATTGGCTAGTTCACAACTGTTAAATAATTTGGTATTTCCATTTGATTGAACGGATTCATTCTTCCGCTCACCTGTTTTGTTTTAAAATCTTATCAACTTAGAATTGTCAAAGCCAGCTCGCACTTGTTATAAAGCATTTCCTCTGCATCCTCTCAAGTCGTGCAGTCTGTAGAAGCACATATGGCAGCCCTTTGAAAACAGTGTTCCGTATTATGAAATGCTGACAATCACGTATTTAAAATCTTTTTGCTCTAAATGTGTCAGTTGCCAGGTAACCAAACATGTTACTCTCTTACTATCGATGCTTTATTGTGTAGGTTTACATTTTAAAGCTTGGGAGATCTTTAAGTTTTACTGTAAATTTAGCCGAATACAAAATTGGTGTGTTTACCCACATCTTATACATTTCTATTTCTTCGTCGTACTGCTTTAACCATATTACTTTCAAATTCGTTGCTGCTTTTTTCAATGTTGTCATTATTGGACATAATTTTAAGTCGGTGTCTTTCTGCAACATTGGAGTGTTTTTATAATTGATTACTATCACAAAATTAACACTTCTCTAGAATCTTTTGTTTTTTTTGTAATACAACTAGCTTTAATTCCATCATTTCCCGTCAAACCTAAAACCAAATATGCGCCATCTCTGGACGACGAAGTGACTGCTTTCATGTTAAACCTTTGAAACTTTTTGTGGCTTTGGGTCATTATTTATGATGTGGATTTTTGCAGATTAGTATGCAGTGATATACAGAAAGACATACGAGTCTCCTCTTGAGGTTTAATTTTCATTTTTAATGTTCTCATATCTGTGTATGGGGTGTAAACACATAAAATCTGCTCTCTTTCACACACATTCCTACTTAAAGTGATATTCTAATCATGTTTATGATTCAGAAATATAATAAACTTATCTCCTTCCATTATTTTAGGCACTCCTTTGAGTTTATGAAAGCAAAATTGGAAGGAAATATCGAAACCAATACCTTTGTTTTGTTGACGTTATTTTGAAATAGTTTCATGATACGCAGAACAAGAAACGAAAGTAGAAATAGGATGAACAATCTGTGGTATTTAACAGAAAAAAAATTAGAAGCTTTCTGCACAAGATGACCGCGTACCCAATTATATATCCCTTAATCTTGTGTGTGTGTGTGTGTGTGTGTGTGTGTGTGTGACACACACACACGCATGTACTCATACAGAAAAAAGCACGTACAGAAAGTTTCATTTAATATAATATCATTTTTTTCTTTAATTCTGACAAGTAAAACTTTTCAGGTCAGGAGTACTCAAAAAAAATTATTTAGGTTCGTTTTTAATAGAAATATACCCATGATTTTATAGACATTTTGTATAGACATGAACATGTAACTGACCACCGACTGTTTGCTTGAGACAAATGATTGCCGGACCAGTCATGAAAAACATCTAATTCTCGGGCACAAACTTTTTTCTTCTTGCTTCGGCAAACATTTGCACACGTGAAACTGTGCATGGTACCTATAAAAATAGATAATATATAATAAACAAAACAAAGCAACATACTTTTGTTTTGCAAAGACAGTTACAAATAATTACCTTGTCTCCCTCAGTTCGACAAATATCACCTTTATTTTACAAAATGTCAATGATAAAACAAACATACAGCCGTTAGCCGTTTTGCCGATATATTACAAATATACTTTGTTTGATGAGGACGTATTCACAACATTTGGCCAAATTTATTACTGGATTTGTCAAACGATCATAAATATTCAGAGCTCAGACAAATCTGCTGGAGTACTAACTGACATCGTTATCATTACATCTCACGAAATGCGATACTTGATGTCGTTATCATTACATCTCACGAAATGCGATACTTGATTCGGCTATGGAATGTAATTGAAATTTGTTACCATTGCATAGTCAACTATATTTTGGAAATCTAAGTCATACTGTGGATTCAGAAATTTGCTGATAACTGAGGCTATATCAGCAAATTATTACCTACAGGGTCCTCGAAAGGAAACATATAAACATATAAATAAACGTAGAGTATAACTGGCATTAAGAGAAAAGTGTATTGCATAGATTCAAGATCGTGATTGTTGGTCTACTTCGAAGGTCAATGGTCATTTATTATTCATCTAATTCTACAGGTATTTTCCTGCTCCCTCCTCGCTGTTTACCCTGTTTACCCATTATGGTGTAGTTGCACCTGATGAATAACTGAGCTATTGATCTGAGTTAGTTACCAGAAGCGTAAGATTGTGTATTTCCGTCAGTCCAAATTCAACCGGTTATGTTTCAAGAATAAATGAAATACGACAATACGATATTAGAGCAATACGAGAAAAGGTTTCATACTGAATTAAGAACGGAATATTTGGAATTTGTCATATACTTTTGTAAGTGAATGAAATAAGAACGGAATATTTGGAATTTGCAATATACTTTTGTTACTGACTGAAGAGGTCAATTCACAATTAAAAGACATAAGACAAACAGCTGGGAGAAATATGTTCTAAATGGAGGTAAGTAAGCACACTTTTATATTTAATTTTTAGAGTGATCGTACCTGGATTCTACAGATTTATATTCAATCGTATTTATATCTATAAAATTCGATCGAAAAAGTTACAAATGCAAATAAAATTATGCAAGAAAAAACAATGGTTTCTATGGTGCTATGATTGATGCACTCGCAATTCTCTATACTTCAAAGTTCAACTTCAGGCATAACTGCATTTAGTTATGGTCCGTGTGGTATATTCAGCTTTGATTCATTTAAAACTAAGTATCATGCGACAGTGTGTTTGAAATGCAAGTCCACAATGACGAGAATCATAGCCATCTTAATCCGTCTTTGTAATGTCTTCAGTGTATGGTGGTTGTGTCCTGGAGATTTGCAAAGCATTTTAATTCCATGTAATAGTTGTTAAAAACTAATCAAAAATTTTATTTAGCCTATATCTAGACCCAAATAGAGAACCTCATTCCTTTTTTAAAACAAATCCATTGTTATTTTCATTGACTAGAACTTTCCTGATTCCAACAAGCACAATGGTAAAATACTTTCCTTTCTCGACCGTTCCGGTGGCCTAGTAGTTAGAGCATCCGCCACGGAAGCGGGAGGTCGCGGATTCAGACCCTAGCCGAGTCATATCGATGACTTATAAACATGGTATTAGCAGCTGCCCCGCCAGGCGCTCAACATTAAGAGGTTGGCGTTAGGACTGGTCGGCCTGGTGTCAGGATAATGTAATTGGGTGGGACATAATGCAACATGTCTGCGGCATGATGCCCTTGTGTTAGACATCACTATAAACTGCCACACTGCAGACATCGTAACGATTTGACTGAAACATTGTTAAAAGCTACGTTAAAAATCAAAATCACACACATACTTTCCTCTCTCATTCGTTCTTCGTTCATGCTTCATACACTATAGTGCTACAAATAGTTAATAGATGTGTGGGATAGTTATTCAAAAATCATAGTGCCTGCTTTCACTAAATTCCATGATCTCAACTCCGCATTAGTAAGTTCCGTACGTGCATTAAGTATATTTCTGTGATATTCTGTATTTCTATTTTCAAAAATCTTAATTGATATCCCTTCCATCTTTCTCTTCCTTGCTCGGTCTTTCATATACTATTTAAAAAAATGAAAAGTTACTGTGATATTTTGCTAAAGATTTTTCCACCAAACTTCGTGTGCATTTGCAACAAGCACAAGAGAGAGAATGTTGCCATGCCTCTATGCTACTTTCATGTACTGTGACTGATATTTACTGACATATTTTTATTACGGGAACGATGCGCTGCCGGAAGTAGACAGCTTATGGAAATGGCAGCACCCATGTGCTCGAGAAACGAACATGAACTGGTACAAGGTCCACTAACTTTATCAGGTACTAAAATAGGGGAATGATAATTGCCAGAGTAGGCAATACTAACTTCTAAAAGTGCAGTAATTTAGTTTTAAAATGATTTTTAAAACTATAAATGTTATCGGCTAGTTGTTTTGTTTTCCAATTTACCCCGTAAATCAGTCTTTTGAGAGATGCACATCTGAAGTAAGGCCACGCTGTATACACTATACTCCAAATTACACACATCAATCATGCACCTAAATAACGGGAATTAAAAGTTACTGTTTCCATTTTTGTTAACTATACTTAAGATATACAAAGTCTCCTTTAGATAACAGGATAGCCAGTGAGAAAATCCTTGGAAATTCTTTTTCTATGAACAATCAAACCGTGTGGCCTAACTGAGACTTCACACCATCAAAAGTTTCGACGCCTCCATCACACACACACACACACACACACACACACATGTTCACACAAACACAAACAGGCACTCATAAAAACACGTAGAATAACTTTCGTTCTTACACGATAAGGGCACGCTGAGCTCATTTTACGCGTGCGAGTTTGTGCTGATAGTCGTGATCAAACGTCTGAGTTACACACACGTTTACAATACTTCTTAATTTATTATATTGTTGTTATTTTCTTGTTTTAAAAAGTCCTTTAATATGCAGTTTCGATATGCATGATGTGTCAAGTAGAAGATCTTGTAAAACTAACAATCCAAGACAGTTTGTTGTAGGGGCGCCCGCAGAATTGTTTTAGGTATGTGTGTGTGTGGCAAACATGTAGTGGTCAACTGTTAAGGTTAACGGATGTAGACCAAAGTATGTTTAGAGGTGAAATCGGGGGAGGTCAACCCATAGTTTGTTGTACACACATGAATGCAGGAGCAATCGGAAAAGGTTTTTGAACCCTCAGGTCAATTGTTTAATTATTACTTTGGCAAACATTTGCACATAAAACTGTTTACGACGCCTAAAATAAGAGATAGGATGATGTAACATGGAAGCCGAACCCATTCGAAACGAAAGGCGTGTCTCTTTGTAAAGACAGTTCCATATAAATAGCTTGCTTTATTATATACTACAGCATGGAATACAGAAAATTATTGGTGAAATATTTTTCGCATTTGTTTCCCATATTTTCACATGCAAAAATATGCGACCAATTGTATTTGCATGTAGAAGTTATACTTTCAGGCTGCAAAATGAGCATTTTGTGAGCTTGAGCATACAAATTAGATTTTGCAGAAAGTTTCCTGACCCGTTATCTCCCTTCAGCAACCTTCACAATGCAAAAGCCATGGTGTGTCGCATCACTCCATTCGACTTGCTTTCCCGGCAGTCGGAAAGGGTAAAATTGTTTGAAAAATTTCAAAAATATCATTTCTTGCAACAGAGTAGATTAATGGACAATCCTAAGCCTATTGTACTATCAAGCCGCTGATTTTTTTTGTTTGTTTGTTTGTTTTTTAATGTTTATATATA